>JAODUE010068029.1:0-15939 GCA_027564755.1 Amblyopsis hoosieri | reverse complement strand
GTTTGTGATTGGAGGGTTGGGATGATGAGTGTAACATGAGTGGTGGTATTACTTTATTTTTTATATATTGTATTGTTGTTACTCATTTTGTATTGTTTTTAATGACATTGTAGTGTGAAGAACTTTGTGTTACATGAATTTGTATGAAAAGTGCTATATAAATAAAGATTGATTGATTGATCATCAAATTCAAATGTTAATGGAGCCCCCCCCCTCCCTTCAGTTCCTTGACTACATTTTTGCATTTTTTTTCCCCAAAGTTGTGCAATGGATTGAGTCAGGCTCAGAGCTTGGGTGCAGTGACACTTTTTAATGTATCTCTGGGATATTATGATTTAAAAAAAGTTGAGTTTTATTTTATATTTTGACAGAACTGCAATTATTTCTGTGAAACCACATCAGATTATTTGAAGCATTTGAAAAGTGGGAAACATATAAAGGTAGGCCAATATCAGTGTATATCAAATGTAATTAACATAATTGTTGTTCAGCACTAACAGTATTTCTTCTTAAAAAATGCTTTTGCAGGAGGTGAAGGACATCTTTGGCTCAGGTAATTCTTTATCAGCTATTTTCTGAACCCACATCATCAATTCTATATAGAACACATTGGAAAGCTATAAGGGAACCATTGAGCGAACAAGTAGCTGCTTCAAAGACATCATATATTTATCAGTGAGCAATATTCTTCAGCATTTTCAACCTTTGTTTGTTTCACTAGGCAAATCCAATGGCCAACAAGGTATTTTTCTCAAAATGTTTTCACTACTCAAAGCAATGTAGAACTTTTGTTAATTCCTTGACTCTGTAGCTACATTTCATAAAATAATTATTAAATAAAATATATTTATCCTGCCATAGATGCTGTATGTATTCATTCCAATACATGATGTACCCTACATGTTAAAACTGTTCCATTCCAAAATGTTACAAAGTAGTTTTTACCATAAATGTAATCTCAACATTCCTGGACTAATCTTTTTTTTATTTTTATTTTTTAATGTCAGTTGGCAGTTTTAATTTGAGCCTCTACCACTATCTCAAAGCTCAGCCAAATCGCAATGAACCAGTTATAGGTGAGAGGTGAAACCATTTATTTAATATTTATGTTAAGAGTGGCTTGTCAGTACAATCTTGCTTTTCCATCCAACTTTTTTAGGAGTTCCCTTAATAGGGGTGTGTCTCAGCTCCACGTCCAACAGATGTCCTGTTAACTTCTGCATTGCCTGTAAAGAACGTTTCTCTGATGCTGACACAAAGGAGCACATGAGCTCTCCTCAACATATCCTGCATGTTCTGGTGAGGACTAGCTTGTTCTTTTTTCAGTTTCAATATTTGAATACAATGTCGCTATTTAAATATTTTGTTATTTCTGCATTGTATTCACAAATGTATAATTTCTGGGTAGGATAGCCTTGAAATAAATCTGTTTATACCGTAGATATACCAGAACCCGCAAAGGTTGCCTTTTGCCTGGGAGAGGAACATGAGCGTGGACACTCTGAGGAAGTTGGCGTGGAAGGAGGAGTACGACAAGGGGAACAACGCGATGGTGCTGAAGGTAAACTCTAATTAGGAGAGGCCACCATCTAGAAGACACTCCATGTGCTGCAGTGAGGTTCCGTGTCGTTTTGTTGTCTTATCAGTGTGCTGTAGTGCAGCGGAGTAAACCTCTATCTTGGAGTGTTGACACTGTTGG
Source organism: Amblyopsis hoosieri (assembly GCA_027564755.1). NCBI lineage: Eukaryota > Metazoa > Chordata > Actinopteri > Percopsiformes > Amblyopsidae > Amblyopsis > Amblyopsis hoosieri. The sequence goes on along the minus strand of JAODUE010068029.1, from coordinate 14,240 downwards.
ATTTGCACCGGGACGGGCACAAATGATTATGTAATATCGTGTCCATGTTATATTGTGGTTGTTGCAGAATGTCAAACCTCGCAGACATCAGTGGACTTTTGACTCTCTCTCTGTCGCCATGCTATAATAAATACTATATTCAAGCATGACAACAAGTACTATCTTAAGGCTAGCATACACCAAGGCGTAAAGCTGACATGATACAAGATAAAATGCATGTCTGCCTCACCACTTAGTAGCCACGGTTATCTTTTTAATCCGTGGGCCCTTGACCGTTGTGTCCTGGGCCTAATGTTTTGGCTGCTGCTAGAGGAAGTGGGATTCTACTTTACAAAGACATACTGTGCCTTGGAAATTCCAACAATTATCACACAGCGGAATATCATTTAGTTTAATTGGCACTTGGTAATTTTCCAAAATGGTATGCAGAAAACACCTGTTGGTGGGGGGTGGGCAGTTCAGTAGCACATTTATACAAGATACATTTGAAAACAAAGACAAAACGAAGTACATCAGTGCATCCATAAAGGTATATTAGTCTGTCAGTGTTTGAGTGTTTTCCCATCACAGGATGTTTTGTCTTTCACCAAGTGTCTGTATTATTACACAGATTCATTGTGATATATTCACTCATACCACCATTCAAATGATATTGCTTGGAAATTTAATTATGGCTTTAATTCCGGTGTTCTCTGGATCTTGACTGGTTAGACCTCTCATTTTTCTGCAGGTGTTTGATATACCATACCACATACTGGCTGAACTCAACTCGAAATCCTATTCAGATGGTATGGAACTGGCTTTGTCTTTGGCTTGGGGGAAATAAAGATTTGTTATAAGGTAGTTTTACCAGGGACTATGAATAAAATCTAATGTAAGTTGCATTCGTACAGGATACATAAAATTTATAATTTTTCCTATTAATCAGGAATGGAAATATTGACCAGCATTTTATTTACAAATGGCTACACTCCAGATGTGTAAATTGCAGACAACTAGCTTGTCACTGTTGGAGAATCCAATAGAAAACCGTTTATTAACATATCAAATAAAAGCAGATTAGTCTGCAGAGCAACTGAAATACCTTAGACTCAGCTGAAATACCTATAGGAATCTTACCTCTTTGACTCCTACCCTATGCTTATTTTTAATGTTAAGATTGATAGTTCTGTTTATTAAAGAGAGAGCCTATTCCTTATTGGTGGACGAGACAGAATGTAGCTTGTCTCAAGGTCAGTACCAGGCAGCTAATGCTACACTGTAACGTGTTCAGATGTAGGCACCATTGTTGGGTTACATTCCTTTTTATGATATTACAGTAAAATTAAAAAAATAGGATAAAGAAAATACAGGAAGTATATTTGTTTTCCACCATGACGGCACATAAGTAATTGATATTTTACACATCAATAATATGGCATGCTATTGCATTACAAAAATAGTTTATTTCCCTGATCCTGAAGCAATTGGCTAATTGGTTATTTCACTTAACCTCCCTGGGGTAAATAAACCAGTTCAAATCGGGCTTAGCTCAAACATTTTCCCCTTCTTTTTCCCATTTTGTATTTGTTCTATCATACTACACAGTCTTAAAGACACTGAATTGCTTCCAGAAGCACTTGAAACATAGAGGTTAGTAGATTTAATCAGCATTTTATGTTATTACCTTGTTTTGTCTCTGTGTAGTCTTTTTCTAACAGGTCTGTGTTTGTTTACAGTTCCACGGTGTGCCGGAATAGGCAACCTCAAAAAAAGTGGAAGCTTTCCCTTACTGGGTAAGTGGTGTAGAAAGACGTTTATGTAATCTGGTTCTCAACTACATTTTACATTTCATCATGACGTTTTGACTTATAGAAAAATGTCATGTAGTTAGGATGTCTTTTTTTTTTTTCTCTCCAAATATCTCCATGGTTATTTAACTCCCACCTTTAATTTTTCAGGGCTGCAATTTCTGGTTCGGCACAGTGTGTCATTTGACAGTCTGCAGGATGTGGGATTCTTGTGTTTACTATGTGGAAAGAAGTTGTCTGAAGTAGAATACACTGCTCATGTATTCAGTCATGAACATGTCACAAAGTTTCTGGTGAGTAAAGTATATGTATTCTTTTTCTTAAGGAAACTGTAATGATGAATTCTTGGGTATGAGAAATACTGTAGAGCAACTTCAAATTACAGTGATTTGAGACTGGACATATAAATCAAATGAATAAAGGTCTAGTAATGGCAATGACAGTTAATGGATAACACACTAATGCACATTCAGCAAGAGAGGTCATATATACTCTTGGTGATACGATCTCTTTAATGTACAGTCCACATAAGTTTAAACTAAGTAAAAACATTCTCTTAGATGTGGTCTTGTATCTATCTATGTGACTACTGTAGGTAATTTACCAGTACTCGATCATACAATATGGTGGCCTATGCATTTCGGTAGGATTTACATAAGCTTAATCACCTGATCTATGCACATTACAGAAATGTATTTGCAAAAATGTATTGACATCAATAAAGCAGAGTGCACTTGTTTCCCAGCAAGTGGTACGAGAGATCTTAAGGTCTAATTGGTGTAACAAAGAGTGTCTGTGATCTGTGCACCGATCTTTTAAGGATAAGTGTGTGTGTGTGTGTAGGAGCAAGCCCATCCAGGCTCATTGGATGTTGACGTTGTAAATGCAGAGCTATTGCTGGACCTCGCAAAGCAGGCACAAGAGATTCACCCCGTCACTCATATACAGGTAATGGCAGGCACAAAGCAGTACACAGATGCCAGGCTGGGTTAAACGGGGCTGGCCATGCTTGGCTGGGCTTGAACAGGACAGTGTTTCAAAGGCTACCAGTGTGAAAGACTTGAAGACTCAATCTTGAGTCCCAATTTTGGGCCTGGTCAGGGGAATATTACAAAACTTGATGTCTAGAAATGTAGATAGATCTGTGGTCATTCACACCATCTGGTGGAAAAAGTACACATCTTAATTTAATTACATTATTTTATTAATCCTATTTTAATCATATACTTTTATATCTTACAATGTCATGAATGGAGAGCATATAGCTCAGAGGCCTGACTCCTGCATATAATCCTCATTTGCAAAACAGTGTCTGACATTAAGACACCTCTCAGTTGACCTTGGAGGAGAGAGTGCTTGCTTAAAGCTGATATAAGCCAGGTACCATCCACCTGCTTTTTAACTCGTAAACACAATCTTAAAAAATTATTTGGAAAGGTTTAATGTTAACTAAAAAGTGAACATAAGATCGAACACTATGGACTAAAATACATAATAATAGGAAGGCCTGAGAGATGCATGGTTTCTACAATATGTGATATTATATAATATTTAATACGTTCTAAGTTTTTCTGTCTGGTTTTGTAACCAGTGCAAACGCATAGCGAAGCATAAAGCTAGTTTGGTTTGTGACCCCCCCCGCCCCCCTTCCTTCCCCCCCTCCTCCTACAGAACTTTTGTAAACCACCTGTGTTTTGTTCCCATTGTAAGACATTCTATAATCTACATGTATAATGCACACTTTCTTTGTAAAAATGGCACATTTCTTTTATGAAGTCTGTACAGCTGGACAAACCCATCTGGGAACCCTACAGCTATCATATAGGTGAGTTTGTGTGTGTTTAATGATTCAGATTTCTGACATGCTTCGACTTTTTTATATTTGTATTAATTAACAATTGTTTCAGCTTTTACCATCCTCACCGTTGCAAAACGGAAAAAACAGAAACAAGTCCTTTTGCCTGTACTGCAAGCAAAACAGAAATTGAGTAAGATTTAAATCATTTGTTGTGGATATACATTTGCTCTTCCTATAACTGTATGCCAATAGTAAGAGACTTAATCTTTTTTATATTGAAATTATAAATGGGAAGCTTTCAATAAGCATTTGTGTATATCAGATCTGACTATTTCTGTGGCATTAGGAACTTTCAACAGCAATCAGCATATCTGAAAACCCTCTGTTAGTGATATTGTTGCAGAAATCTGAGGCAATCAACATGAATCTGTAATATTCAATCAAACCTGCTATACCTTCTCTTTTAATCCCTTAGTTCCTACAGCTACTCTACAAGTGGTTAACAAGGACACAGAGAGGGTAGAGAAAGAAATGGCCATCCAAGGGAAGGAGAATACTATCAAAGAAGGTTCAGACAAGAGAAAAACCTCTCCACATATTATTTCAGGGGAACTGAAGACGGGATCAAGTGGCCATGACTCTAACAAATCCAGCGAACAGACACCAGAGATGGATAATGGGAGCAAAAATGCATACCCAGAGATCACCTGTGAGCAGCCTTTGAGCCAAGAAATGTTCTTTAAAACAAAAACAAAAATGGAAGAAGAGGTCACTTATAAAACCTGCACGGCACAGAATATGACGTTGGACAGTCCAAACACGCATGAGTTAGACGTTAAGAAAGAACATGAAGGCGAATCGATTGGTACCATGTATGGAGAAATGGCAGCAAAAAGACAGGTTAGCCAAGATGGTGGGGAAGAACCTGTGAATAAAAAGCGCTGTCTCTGTACTGAAGAGGATGGCACAATTCATACTGGAACACACACAACCCCGCAGGATGATAACACAGAGGGCATGAGTTCTGTGAAAGGTGGCGGTATGCCAAATGGTGGTGTGGAAGTGGAAAAAGGTAGAGCATTTTTCATCTTTAATTTTGTATGAAACAAAGGTCTCTATATTTCTTTACTGTGGTTCTGTTTCAGCAACCGCTCCCGTCAGCCCTCCTGATGTTGATCTATGGAGTTACGTCAAGCTAAAAAAACGGGAGCCTGTCATTGGTCAGCATTACTTATGTTATAACATATTTCATTTTTAAATGTATTTATTATTCCTAAAATCTGTTTGACAAGATGACAAAGTAGGCGAAATCCTTCAGAATTGGCTAGCGCTACACTAGCAATATTTTTTTAAATGTAAGATCGAATCTAATAATGATGAATTTATAACCTGCAGGCATAAGTGCTCTTATTGAATGCCATTGTGACGCCAATGATCCCATCTATCTATGCAAGAGTTGCTCCTTAAAGATCCCTGAGAAGAATATTGTCCAGCATATTACTGGACAAGGTCACCAAATCATGTATCTTGTAAGTAAAATATATCAGATTTATCATTACGTTTATCAGAAATGTCAATTGATATGGTTCACAGATAGCTTTAGCAGTTTATCAACTTTGTGTGTGTGTGTGTACAAACTTGGAAAACTAATGAGGTCAATATAAAAGATGTATATGTTTATACAAATATTTTGAATTGCAAGAATCGCCCTGACCTTGTATTCTGGCTTCCCCTTTCAGAGAAATGTGTTGCAGATAAACGTGTCCCTATCTGAGACGAGTACCAGATATGCAGCTGCTATGCATGAACATGAAAAAGGATATGGCAATGCACAGGTTTGACTGAAGATCATATCCATTCAGACCTTTTTGTCAATAATCCCTTTCATTTCAAATATTGTGTTGTCACAACAATCTGCTCAGTGCCTATGTAGCTTTATAAGTGAAATGACAATGGAAATACTTTGTTCTTGTGCAACACCATCAATTTATCTAATGGTAAATGGACTGCCTTTAAAAATGTTCTAGCACTTTTCTAACCTTCCGGCCATTCAAAGCACTGTACGGCAGTGGTTGCGGTAGACTTTATCGTTGTCCGTCATTTTGACGGGCAGGGTTGAAAATATTCCGTCATAATCTATTTTTTAAAACTAGGTTTAATTATTAACAGTCTTAGTTTGGCGTTCGTCTCAATTTTACATTTTAACAAAACATAATCGGTTTAGCAGGACAGAAAGCTACTTGCCGCTGGCTCTCAAATGAGTGAAGAATGAGGGGAAAAGGGAATAGAATACGCCCAACACGTTCTAAACAGATGTTTTTTTATTTCTTTATTAATTAATGAGCTGCATCATCACATTGCTTAATGTTTGATCAATCAAGTTTAAGTAGCTTAGACTAATAATATTTAATGGTTACAGCATAAATACAATATGTATTAATATTACAAAAAAAGGCCTGTCAAAATGTACGTAATTTATACATACATTTTATATCGGCACACACTGTTTACAAGCATAATATTGAGGTAATTAAGAGATTCGCTCAAAATATTTTTAACACATATTAACGATAATGCAGCCCAGCTAACACAATGCATTTAGTTTTCTAGCGTTATAAGCAGACAAAACAATTAATTTCAGCAGATCTTAGTTTCATCAGTATTATGCTTGACAAACAGTTTGTTTCGCTTTAAAAAGTATTTATAAAAGGTCTAATTTTGTATTTTCTCTATTGGCAATATTGCCAAGCAAATGCCTTCCTCACAACATATTTGTAAATGGGAATACATACGTTGTACTGTTTCTGTTACTTATTAGTCCAATATATTTAATTTTTTTTAAATTTAATTTAAAATTTTTGGGTATAAAATATGATCGCTGTAGAAGCTGGCCAGATTGCAAAAATTCAACGGCAGAATTTAGGGCCGAATTTAGGGCCGTGCCCAGCTTGCTCCTGCCACCCTTTGCGCCTGCCACCGCGGCAAACGTTTTTGGGTTTACCCCCACAGCACCAACACACATGAATAGGATTTAATGAGTATTTAATAAATACTCACGTTTGGCTTTGTTTACAACCGGCTTCAGAGTTGCCGGCCGCTTAATACGCATCACTGCACCTTAGCGAGGGCCAGTGTCTGTGCCTGTTTGAATTCTCAATATAGGATTCGATTGGAATGCCTTGCTTTAAAAACGAGCACACCTCTTACAAACACTCACTGTAGTATATCTGTTTGTCTTATATGATCGCAGCGTAGTTTGATTCAACATGCAATTAAGGACTATGAAAACAGCGTCCTGCTTCAGGACTGGTAGATTTCCCTCAGTGTAATCTGTAAAATTGACGGACGGCCGTCAGATTTTCCCATCAGTTATATAAATAAATATTCAGTAAATTACTGAATATTTTCAGTTAACGCGACCTCTGCTGTATGGTATTACCTCACGTTCACCTGTTCACACACTGATGGTGATGGCTGCCATGCAAGGCACCACTGGGAGCAGTTAGGGTTATCACCTATCAATTTATCTGTAATGATGATACATTGATAATGATGATGTGTATATGGCTGGTCCTCCTAATGTATTTTTGCCCTCCTGTGGTTTTTGGATATTAGGTTGTTGAACTGGATCAAGAGATCTTAAATGAAATCATCAAACAAAACTTTACAAAAGGTAGGAACATGCAATTTTTGACATTTACAACATATAGAGCCCAAAATAGGGTGCTTTTATTGGGTATTTTGGTTATGTCCGTGTGTGTGTGTGACAAAAAAGTAGTGTGGTCTATTTTGTGCTTAAGATAAAATGTTGGAGATTGGTCATTGGAGATGGTTTTGTGCTTATTTGAATAAGTGGGGGGCATTATCTTGTCACCTTCCGATTGTGGTGCTGTTAGACGAACTTTCAGCAAACTATTATGGTGCAGGCTACATCGTGTCAGGTCAAGCAAGTCATTGAGATAGAAGACAACAGACATCAAAGTCATTCTTAGGCCACTCTGTTCTTTATCTTCACAGCTATAAAGATAGTGGAAGAGCTTTCCAGTCAGAAGGACTCAATGTGTGGAAAGATACAAAGAATTGAGAGCCCTGATATCACAGGTTTAACACCACAGAGTCCTTGTAGCCATCAACCGATTTCATTGTCTCCTCACCATGAATCCGGAATGTCTCTATTTACCTGGAAGCCTGAATTGCAATGTACTTCATCCAATAATGAGCTCCAAGTGCAGGTCAGCCCATTGACAACCAGCTGTCCACATGTGGATGATAATGAGCCAAAAGATGTAGACCCAACACAGATATCTCTGGAGTTGTCGACCTTCCTCAATAGCAACATGAGGACACAGCCCATCATTGGTAAATAATACATTACCATGTGTTAATTGTTGACTATGTTTACAATTTTTTTATGTCTATATGTTGTCTTCTTCAGCTATGATGTTGATTAGTTACATTTACATGTTAAATATAACTGCAGTGATCCCATACTGAAAAATGGGGACATATCAAGTGCTTTCAAGTTTCTGAACATAAGCTACAGTCAATCAACAGTAAAAGTTTAAGTGGGCATGCTTTGTATTGATGGAATGTAGATGAACTACGGGTACAAAAGAGTTCAATACATTCAACACGTGATATCCTCAAATTCGTAACGTGAAAATATTTTAAAACTTTCTGGTGAATGTAGCTGCAATATTACATGATGATGTTAGTTAATTCTGATATACTTTCTTTTAGGTTTAAGTATGATAACAGAATTCCATTGGCCGGAGAAGTCTGTTTTGAATCGTTTCTTTTGTGACTGCTGCAAGGAATTCTTCAGCAGTACCACATGTATACATCATCTAATCTCTACCCTTCACCGTTACAACTACATTGTAAGAGGCAATAATGCATGTGGTAGTAACCAAATAATTTATGGACATAATCTGTTACATCAATTGTCTGGAAATTGATGTTCGATAGCGGATAAAAAAGATCAAGTGTTATCAGACCAGCATTTTTTTTGTTTATTTACTGTAGTAGCCTACATGAAAAGTAGAAAAGTGAATTGAGCTACAAATGTGGACAGTGTTAAGTACATCCATAATTGTTTTAATTAAACCTGTAATTTTTTACAACAGCAATTCCAAAAATGGATTTATACATGTAATTCACCCTGTACTATACAGGAATCACTACAACAACACATTATGTGATGTATTAAAAATAAAAAAAATACATAAAAAATATATCAGTCATTTAAAATGTGATGACTGCAACACTCAAATGTAGGGACAGTTGTGTTTACCACTGTATAAAATCATATTTATTTGACATATACTTATCAAATGTGTGGGCACTGTCAACACTCTGTGTGACGTTAGCAAGTGACACTTGGGCAGCAGCATATGTGGAACTACTCCTGCATTAATAGTGCCCTCAGATGTGCAAGTTAGTTACCCATGCCATTGAAACTGATTCATCGATCTAGCCAGCCATTTACAGACAATGGCTGGCTAGATAAGGGGGAAGGGAAGGTGCGTTGTTAATGGTCTGACAAACTGCGATGCCTCTCTGAAAATAGTTAAAGCCGGTTGGGATGTGGAGTTGATATATATAAAAAAAAAAAAACTCAAATTAAAAACAAATGAAAACATCAAAATTGTGTTGCAGTGTTCCTGGTACATGGTGAATATGATTTAGAAATCACATTTTTGTTTGAGCATTTTGTCCCAACTTTTTCGGAGTTAGGTATATTATTACATGTTTCTGGTACAATGCAGAAAAAGGCGCGTGCTTACCTAATACACGATTGGCCCGAGGATTTGAACCCACATATGCGGCTGACTGCGCTGAGAGACCTGGCCAGATGGCTGGAGCATAAGGAGGGATCGGGGAGACTAAAGGTAAGCTATGGCAATTTTAGCGATATATATGGGCGGTGGGGTGGGGGTAGCGCCCCACTGTAGACACAGTACAATTGCAAACGAGTGGGCCTAGAGATTACAACCGTAAAATTCTCCACATGCCGAAACATTGCAATCAAAATGGGAGGCGGTGTTAACGCTATGCCCTCGATTGGTCGATTCAAGAGAACATGCATATAAAAATATAACTGCACTTCTCTTAAGTGTGAACATTATCTAATTATTGTACGGTAGCTAGCCAGCTTATACATCAGGTCTAATGACTCGAAATAAAAGTACGGTGCAGTAATGCTAATGTATAACACAAGCTAAGTAAAAATGGCGCAGGTTAGGTACGGTACCGTACAGGTGTTAATTGTGCCCTCGATCAAATCGCTCATATTACGCTTAACTTTCAGAATGTTTTTGTCAATTTCCTTTTAGAATTAAACAGTTTTGCTCAAGGATGGATTTAACAACATCGTGTTTGACAATTACGTACCAGTAACTTTTAGGTGTCAGTTATATTAACGGTACCGTAATGTCTGCCTTCATTGCTCAGTGCTAGGTAGGCTGTACGGTAGCATAAGTACACAGAAATAAAGCATTCAGTATTTTACTTAACATTTACCGGTACTGTATATTTCTAATTATATAAAATTTAAGATAGGTTAGCTGGCTATGCACGTCTTCGTCATTAGCATACTATTTGCATCGAGTCTGTCAACTACCGGTACCTTACACCAGTTGCTAGCTCATATAAAATACTGAATTCGTAATTTTAATGGTTAAAATACTACCGGTAATGGTCTAGTACCGTAGCTGACTATAGCTAGTCCAGTCCAAAATCATCTCTGAAATGTAGACACCGACCACTTGCCATATTGATTAGTTAACAAACGCAAACTACTTGTTAAATAGATCGCAAAAAGCCCTGTTAAGTACTACTGCTGATAATAGGTAAACACTAGGAGTGGGATAAAAAAATCGATTTAGATTTTCGAGATCGATTTCCCATAGAAACTCTGCGTCGATACACTGACGCATCACTGAAGTATCGTAATTTCATTATAAATTGCACATGAGAATTTAACTTAGTGTATACAATATTCATGACATGTTCATGTCAGCTTGATGATCACATTTTGCTGCAGCAATACAATTTAAATGAGATGAACAAACTGATGTTGAAAAAGTCTTCCTTTGGGGACATAATCTAAAATTGGGAAAAAGTAATAAATTGCTAAATGTATCGCAATATGTTTAAAATTGCTATAATATATTGTGGCAAACGTATCATGATAATATCGTATCCTGGGTCCTCTGGTGATTTTCACCCTTGGTAAACACTCAACCGGAAAAAAAGTACCCTAACCGTTATTGCTGTGCTATGAATCATGGGAAATGTATCTGCTCAATAAGGTGGATAAGGACTTTGCCCAATATAACCATATAGTACCCAGGTCCGTATGGCTCTCATTCCTTTCAAAGTTGTCTGGCTACTGTATTTCAGCGTTGTTTGCCTATATTGTTCTTGGTATTGGGTAAAAATGTAATTCTAAAGGTAGATTTTTGTTGATGAATTTTTTATTTAAATTTTATTAATGCATAGCATATTTATTATGAACGTGTGTGTTTGTGTGTGTGTGTGTTTTTTATATATTTTAAGGTAAAGCTCATGGACAATCAGGATGCACCGTCTTCAGCCATGGTCAGCACAGAAGGTTGGACCCTTACTAGGCCAAAGTAGGCCAATATGTCGGTTGTCAGTTTAGCATTGTGGCAATACAGTTGCGGCTTGATAAGTCGTCAAGACAACACAAACATGAGTAAAAAAAAACACAATTTGGCTTTTTTTTTTTTTTTTTTTTTTGATAGATGAAACATTTAATGCTCTAATAGACCTTTCTGACTCATGCTGTAAAACCCGCCCCCATTAGTTACGGTTGCTAATGTCCCACAAACATTTGTTAGCTTGTGGGACGTGGCTCATATTCCTAATACTACGGTGTGCTTATTGCCAAATTAGTCTACCACGTTGTCTCTCCACTTCTTATTTCATTGATATACTGTACCGTACATACCAGTATTCACATGAGATCCAACACTGGCTGTAAATGCTATTCTAGCCATTACAGGCAAGTCGGTAGCCAGTACGTTAACTGTGCTAAAGATGGATTCATATTTTACTCTCTTACGGTATCGGTACCTTTTAACAGCCATGTGTTGGTTGATGTTGTTCAGTTCAGCCGCTTCCCACAATCTTTTAATCCATCGTAATTTTAGTTAAGACAAATGTGTTTTCTGGTTTCAAGAGGACGAGCTCCCTTCTGTCTGCTGTACGGTACCATACTGTACACTATAGTCTGACTATGGCATGATATCTTGTTGGAATTGCACCTTCTCGAAGCACATAATGAAAATGTATAAGGGTGCCCAAGCATTATAGTGCCCTGTGAAAACAAATGTTAAACGTTAATCTACCTCATGGCGTAGTAGTTTAACTAATAACCGTTTTGTTTGTGGGACATTGGCTGATTTGTTTGTGGGACATCAGGCGTTGCTAAGGAAAATCACATAATCTGATTGGTTATTATTGACAGGTCAGAAAGGTCTATTTAGCATTTTCTCAATTCTCTATGCCATGCATGGTCAATTCAGACAACTCGTAGCTGATTGGAAATTCAGGTCTTAACCATGTCTCTGTCTTTAGACACAAATTCAGTTTTCACATTCTTCTTTGTTATTGACAGGTTTAAAGAAAATGAAAAACGTTCCAACAGTCGAGGTACTGCTGAGTAAACCTTTTATAATTTATGCAAAATAATTAGCAATATATCTTGTGTATTTTAAAGCAAAATATGCACTTTCTTCCAATGGCACACTACTAAGTAAATAAAAAATAAAATTTTGGTGAAAGTAGATGTGAGCTGAAATGTTTGTTGAAATGTTTATTTTCAAGGTGGATACCAGTTATGATGAGGGTGGAGACTCTGAGGTGCAGCAGTTTCAAAGATCTGCGATGGCTTTCAAAGGTGATGGCAAATTAAAATCAGAATCTAGGACTCATTTTAATATGCATGTATCGAGTGATGCAAATCCCAATCTCTGCTACTTCTATGCATGTAAAAGATGTACAAAAGGCAACGGTTTCCCTTGTTTCAACCACTACCGCAACCACAGCCGTGTCCCTTTTTAAAGCCACCTCCGAAAATTCATTAACCTCAAAGTCAACTGCACCAAAGTCTCAAACGGCCATTTTTTTTTAAACCCACGACAGATTTGAAAATGTCCAACACAACAAAAGTTTTGGACTCATCTGATGCTGTATACAAGCCTCCAAAAAATAACGTTAAGGCTCCGGTAAAAAGTAGAACCACTCCAGCGAAAGCAGAAGCCACATCGACTGTGAGACACTATAATAAGTTGGCAGTTTCCTCCAAAGGCAAGAGCTTGTCTAAGAGTGTTGTGACTGCTACCACCGCTGTCACATCCACTAAGGGCTCCACAGTCCATGACGACACAAAAAGCTCTTCCAAGAGTCTGCATGCTCCAATTTGTTCCCCCACATCTACAATGCCTGATTCCTCCAGGGCTAAGATGGACCAGCCTGCTGTTGGTCAGTAATCCTTTCTCATATAAACAGCGTTGCATTATTGTTCTATGTTCAATTTATCACAATGTACTCATATTTTCCAGGCACAAACTACCTTATTGCAGTCACATGTGAAGACAAACGGCAATATTATTGTCAGCTGTGTTCAGTCAAACTGAGGAATAAAGACCACATGACCAGCTTGAGCCACCGATTGAAATACGTGGTGTGTAGTTTTTTTTTAAACATTTGTTTTAATTTATGAAGCACTGTACAGATTAGAAATATAATATTAATTAACATGATCTGAATTGTGTGTATAGAGGGAAAAGTGTCCCGAATGGGAGGCTAGTTCCTCAGATATGAATGAAAAGCTGTTGGACATGGTGAATCACTTGGCCCAAGTCGAGAGAAACACAAGGCGCTATGATAAGGTAATCTATCATAACATGCACACACAGTAACATAAAATGTGCACAGCATATATCAGTGGAGTAATAAGACTTGTCATGTATCATTGAACCATAGTACATGCTAATAAAATTACCCCCCCCCTTTCTAGGTTGTGACTGCAGGTTTGGAAGAGTACAGAATGCTCTCTTCTCTTTCAGACGAAGAAGGTAAACTAGAACACAGCAAGTGACATTGGCAATGTAATGTCTTATTTGCCTTGTAGTCATGGGTTATGGTCAGTGCTGGAAATTAAGCTCGCCTCAGGGGAATAGTTCACTTTTCAGGCGAGTCTAAGTTTAGAGCAATTAGTCTGTGAGGCGAGTGCACTTTTCAGCAGCAACATAATTAAGGGAGTCTGTTGTGTACTGCGACGTGACTGTGGATAACCAGCCCTCATAATCAATCCACCTTAATAATGAGGCGGCATTAAAATTGATGGACACTTGTCTTGTACATTCTCAATACACAAAAATAATTTTAGAGTAGCCCGTAAGATAACCAGTAGCCTACGTTTGAGAATGAACTACTAGAAAACTTTGACAGCGAGCCTATAAATGTTTCATTCTTTTCACGGTGCTGGTGTGGTCGTGTAATGTGTAGACTAGTGAATATAGGCTGGTGAATATAACCAACTAATATCCATCCATCCATCCTCTCCCGCTTATCCGGAGTCGGGTCGCGGGGGCAGCAGCTTCAGCAAGGGACCCCAAACT
>JAODUE010068018.1:0-15940 GCA_027564755.1 Amblyopsis hoosieri | reverse complement strand
TCCAATCAACTGCCAAGTATTTTTTTGAAAGTACAGCCATTCACAAACTGTTTCAATGTACGGCTCCCCAGATGGACTGCGAGACCACACAGCAACTAGATGCTAGCAGCGTTTGGTTATGCAGCGAATAGACGGGGGCTGTGCATTACGCAAAAGTGCATTCCTTGACGCACTACCAAACGCTGTCACCAGTGGGCGCTGGCCTTTGCGCTCTTGGTTACGCAGCGACTAGACAAGGGCTGTGCGTGTGCTTCCTGTCCCCACCGCAGGTCCTCTACAAGCACGAGGGCCAGACGGCCCTGAGGGTGCTGGACAAGGGCAAGACCTCGCTCAGCCTGCCGCTGCCCAAGGACAGCCCCTACGTGGTCCTGGAGGTGCGGTCCTGGGGGGAGGGGGGGGACGGGGCCGCCCACGAGACCATCGTGTCCCGGGACTCAGGTGAGACGGAGCGGAGGCACACACAGCCAGACACCTGACCGCTACATAACCTCTCCTTGACCCAGACACCTGACCCCTACATGACCTCTCCTTGACCCAGACACCTGACCGCTACATGACCTCTCCTTGACCCAGACACCTGACCCCTACATGGCCTCTCCTTGACCCAGACACCTGACCCCTACATGACCTCTCCTTGACCCAGAGACCTGACCCCTACATGACCTCTCCTTGACCCAGACACCTGACCGCTACATGACCTCTCCTTGACCCAGACACCTGACCTCTACATGACCTCTCCTTGACCTAAACATTTAAAGGTATAGTAAGCGATTGTAAGATAGCACACTGTCACGTTCACCAAATACCTCCTCATGGTCGTCTAGCTTACATTTCTCTGTGTGTGCTGAAAGAGTAATCCGGTAGTTCTACACAGCCCTGGCTCCATAAACAGCAACACAAACAACATCCCAGCCTTGTCAGTGCATTTCCAGTGTGGGGGCGGAGGTGTTTCTGTTTTTATTTGAGTTTGAATTCAGCAAGCGTTCTCAAGAATGACTAGACTATACCTTTAACCTCTTCCTGGCCGTTCCTTGAGCCAGACACCTGTCTTCTCCTTGTAGTATATTATTTGAGCTACTTCTGGTCTCCTAACCATTCTGTTAGCAGTTAACTTAGCATTAGCGCTACATAGCTACATGCTACTTAGTCCTTCAAATTGTTTTGCTAATAGCCTGACATGACGTAATGGAGCATAATGGTTACTCTCCCTCTCTCCATGTCTCTCTTTCACCTCCAGGAACAGGAATGATGGTCCAGAGCCGGGCCTGCTCGACGGGATTCGCTCCCAGATTTGTCCTGCTCATTGCCGCCGTGTTCCTGTCTCTCATTGGCTCACTGGTGCTGTGATCATCGCAGCCAATCACAGGAGGACATTATTTTGAATAAAGCTGTTGCCGAAGTGTTATCAACCTGTGTTTAACGTAGATGAGGTGGGGGGTGGGGGGTGAGATGGGGGTAACTAGATTGGGTTTGAATGGTTTTAGCACTCAGGATGGTCAACGATAACGCCATTGTTTGTTTTTATAAGAAATGTCAAAGAGGGGCTTTTTTTTAGGTGAGTCTGTGTGTGTGTGTGTGTGTGTGTGTGTGTGCGTGCAAGCGTGCGTGTGTGTGTGAGGGACTTTGTAGAAACCCTGCCTTATGGGGACCATCACGTTTGTTGCTAACACTTCTTGAGTCCTCTGGCTTTCCGTAGCTCCCAACAGACCAAACTAGAGGTGTAAACGAATACAACCTAGTGAGTGCACAACCCACAGTATGTACATAACAGCCTAATGTGTCTGACCCACTACTGTAAGCACTGAGGAACTTGTTGTTGTTTATTTCAGGCTCTTGTTAGAGTCCGTTGCTGGCTCTGTGTTTTGGCTTTAGCTGTAATTAATGCAACACTGCTAGTCCCAATGACTGTTTACATTTTCTATTATTTAACTTTTGTTTTAACTGAATTGAAACATACAGTCTTTCATTGTTTACATGTTTTGTGCCTGCATTGTTAAGATCATATTCAACAATGTAAAAAATAATAAAAACACTTACATTTAGTGTTTGGACCTTTTATGCTGGTTAATAATGTAAGATTGAATACATCTTTATGGAAGAGGCAACGAATAATTGGTGTTATTGGTTACCAGTTATCAGTGTTAATAGTCTCATGTTCATCTTGATACAGTCTTATGGATAGTGGATAGTTTACCAAGAAAACACTGACATTTGAGCCTACAAATGGACACAGCTGGTAATATGCTCTGTCTCTAATAACCTGAGACACAGCGTTGTAATGTCTACAAAGCTAAACCATGAATGCTATCTAATTATCAGTATTATTATTATTAATATTATTACATGATAGTCTTCACAACCTCAACTCTATACAAAGTATTTTTTTGTGTGTGTTTTTAAACAAAATGTCTGTGATGTGATATTAGAATGTGCGTCATTTTCAGGGAAATTATTTTTTATCAGCAAGCAGGTGCATAATACAACATGTAGTCTGAGACAACTTGGGTTTCGTGTAGGCATGGGGTGTAGCACAGTCCAACTCCTTACGTGAAATTAACACTGCTGTAAGCGCAGGAGAGTGCTAAATGTCTGTTACTGGGTTGTGGGGGAAATCATTGCGGTTTGTCCTTCGAGAGAAGGGGCATCAAAGAAAAACGTTCGCTGAATGCCCTTACAGATTTTTCTTTTTATACACGTTTATATTCATCGAAAGCAATGAAATGTAGATCATGGCACCTCCGCATTGAATATTGTGAATCTGTGAGAGTGTCCTGCCTACATTTATGATGGTTTTATGGTCTGGTTAATATTCACTTTAAGTTTGGAAGGAATACGTTTTTTTTAATCTGGTCTGAAATGTTATGTGTGCTGGCCGTTTCTTGTAAATATGATTCAATAAACACCTTGGGATTGTATTTAAACGTTGGTGTGCTCATGTTTTACAGCAGGGCTATTCAATTACAAATTCAAGTGGGCCAGATTTTTACAAGAGTATCCACTTTGCAGCTTAGTTTATGTTCAATGTGTCAAGTCAATGGCCAAGGTTTTCTAGAGAATGACACAGGATGCCGCTAATTCCAAGTCTTTCTGGCATACAGGCTTTTGCACAACAAAAAAGCAGCCACGCCCACATGCGTCCAGTTTGCAATGCTGTGTTCTACACCTGAAATTACATCTGTTAGACAAAGTAAAGACAAAAACATACAAAAACATATAAAGTTGGGTAGACTATTGGCACCAAAATTCCAGGTATTCCGTATGGACTTTTCAATCAGACTAATTTCACCGCGTTGATTATTAGGGCCTACTACATTACATTTACTACCAGGCTATGTCATGATGTCTTGGCTGTAGAACAGTAAATAATAACTAATTTACAGTAATATATCGACTTGATTCGTATAGTGGTTACACAGTATGTTGAACTAATGTATAGTGGTCAAGAGTACAATCCCCTTGTGGGCCGCATTTGGCCCGCGGGCTGCTAATTCAGTAGGCCTGTACAGTGGTAAAATGTAAACATACAGTGTAACTCTATATGTACATCTATATGTACATTATATATATATATATATATATATATATATATATTTAGACACACAATATTAAAATATATGCACATTTTAGTGAAGACATATTTCCAAAGGTGTGTTTTCTTCTTAATTTCCTTTATTTTGCTAAACATCAGATAGTTCCCTCTCACCTGGTGGGTTTCCCGACAATCAGTTTGATAGCCACCGGGTTACAGGAAGTGCTAATCATTAAGATGCCAGACGCCAGACGCTCTCTACCACAGAACTGGCCTTATCAGCTGCCCTTTGCCACCAATTATTACTCGCTAATAAGGTATAAATCTGAACGAACAACACACAGAGCCCCATCGCCCCTCTTGACTCTACATGAGAAAGGTAATGTGGTTAGGACGGGTTCATTTATGAATAAAAATGCCAGCATTCATATTGAGTTAAATGTTAAAATGTAAAGGAAATAAAACGCTAGGCTTCATGTATATATATACATTATTTAGATATATGCTGTCAAGTAATATGATAATAGGATGCCTATATCTGCTATGCTTCATACAATCTTTTCGTAAACCTACAGTTTGTGTTCTAGGTGGGATTGGATTGAATAACAAGAATGGCTAGACTTATCATCCTCAGAGGTAAAGAGCAGGGTTCCAACTTTCACTCATCCGTTCATCATTTCCTTATGGGCATTTATTTATTTGGCTGTATTGTTACGTATTGTTTATTGTTTATCTAAACATGATACTAAAACCACACAGAACTAACCAGTCGTATGGATCACCACCAGCGCGAACTCAGTTTTATGATAGTGGAGAAGTGCATCTGCTAAATGAACCAAATACACCTGTAATGATGCTAATTGGCTGCTATTGTTGTTTCAGCTGTGGCGGTTCTGTTGACTCTGCACATAGGTGAGAGAGAGTTCAGCCTCTGGTTCCCCTCAAATAACGCATGGTGGTGGGTGGAAGCAGTGAGTCACTGATTGTACCTCTGCCCTTCAGCCTCCTCCGCTAGGCTGGTGTGTCACATGACCAACTGGGCCCAGTACCGGCCGGGCGCAGGCAAGTTCACCCCGGACAACGTGGACCCGTTCCTGTGCACGCACGTGATTTACGCCCTGGCCACCATCAACAGCTTCAACCAGATAATCCCCATCGAGTGGAACGATGATCAGCAGTACAAGAGCCTCAACAACCTGAAGAATGTGTGAGTGGTCTGTCTGTCTGCCTATCTATCTATCTATCTATCTGTCTGTCTGTCTGTCTATCTATCTATCTATCTGTCTGTCTATCTGTCTGTCTGTCTATCTGTCTGTCTGTCTGTCTGTCTGTCTGTCTATCTGCCTGTCTGTCTGTCTGACTATTTGACTGTCTGTCTGTCTTTGTTAGGTTCATCTATCTCTGTCTAACTGTCTATCAATCTACATGTCTGTCTGTCCAACTACCTGTCTGTCTATGTGTCTAATATGTTTATCTATCAGGCTGTACCAGCTCATCTGCTTCACATAATAAGTTTACCAGCTCATCTTCTTCACATAATATGATCAGTTCGTCTCTCCTTTGTCTGCTTGCAGGAATCCTGATCTGAAGACCTTGCTGTCAGTTGGAGGCTCGGTCAATGGACTCAGCCCGTAGGTTTGACCCTACTGCTAATAATGTTACACCAGTGTAGCTTGTACTGTTACACCAGTGTAGATAATACTGTTACACCAGTGTAGCTAATACTGTTACGCCAGTGTAGCTAATAATGTTACGCCAGTGTAGCTTATACTGTTACGATAGTGTAGCTAATACTGTTACGCCAGTGTAGCTAATACTGTTACACCAGTGTAGCTAATACTGTTACGCCAGTGTAGCTAATAATGTTACGCCAGTGTAGCTTATACTGTTACGATAGTGTAGCTAATACTGTTACACCAGTGTAGCTAATACTGTTACGCCAGTGTAGCTAATAATGTTCCGGCAGTGTAGCTAATACTGTTACACCAGTGTTGTTCCACCAGTGTAGCTAATAATGTTCTGGCAGTGTAGCTAATTATGTCCACCAGTGTTTATGTCATTACATGGATAAGGGCTCAACCATTAACGGTTGCGGTTGGTTGTGGATGTCCTATACAGGTTTATCGCTGTGGTGGGAAAGCCTGCGAGTCGTGCAGTGTTCATCAGGAATGCCATCAGCTATCTCCGTGCACACAATTTTGACGGCTTGAACCTGGATTGGGAGTTCCCTGGGACCAATGGAAGTCCTGCTGAAGACAAGCAGAGGTTCACTGCACTGGTCAAGGTGAGTGCTTCATTATTTGACAGAGACAAACTCAACAAATTATGAAATTGGTTTGCGGCTGAAAGTGAGCAGTGATAAGAATTAATCCAGCTGGCAAACTAGCTAATAACAACATCATCTTACTAACACTTGCTATACAAAGTTTAAATCCTGAGATGTCTCTCATTCCTCAACAGGAGTTGGACAAGGCCTTCGAAGATGACGCCAAAGACACAAGGAAGACCATGTTGCTTCTGACCTCAAACGTCGCAGCTATCCGTACCACTGTCGACAATGCCTATGAAGTGGCAGAGATCGCTCCGTACGTTGGATTCAATAGTTATATATATATATTATATCTTATCACGCACTTATCATCTTAGGTTAGGATTCACCGGGTGGAGGTAAACTCTCATTCTCTTGACGGTTGTTAAAACTTTGTTCTAATATCACTTCAGCCACTTTGACTTCATCAACGTGATGACGTACGACTTCCACGGCTCCTGGGAGTACGCCACGGGACACAACAGCCCGCTGTACGGCAGCTCGATGGACTCCGGGTCGCACATCCACCACAACATCGTAAGAACGCATGCGCACATGTAGCCTAGCTAGCGCGCACAAGAGTGGCCTAGCTAGTGCACAAGTGCGCGGAGCCTAGCTGGCCTAGCTTGCGCGCATGTGTGTGCGGTCTAGCTTGCAAACATGTGAAGGTGCATGCTAGTGCTAAAATCCATCGCCGGCGTGAGAACAAAGACGACGTCGCTAACTGTCCTATTTCCCGTTGACTAGAACACGTCCATTTCCCACTGGCTGGCCCTTGGTGCCCCCGCCGACAAGCTGCTCCTGGGGTTCCCCACGTACGGCCGCACCTATCGCCTCACCAGCCACCATAACGGCCTGGGGGCCCCCACCAACGGCCCCGCGGAGGCGGGACCCTACACCCGCACCGCCGGCTTCTGGTCCTACTACGAGGTACGTCCATAAAGTTTCAATCTGAAACTCTTTTATTTCACCGCGGCAACGCCGAGGGCACGTGGGCCAGCGGGGTTGATTGAATCACTGTTGCACCTAGACACCACAGTATAAACTAGCATGTTTCATGTTCATTGATCAAATACATCGTAGAAAGGAGCAGTCATGAATGATAATAATGAATGAATGGCTTGAAGTTTTGAGATTGTCGCTTCAAATTCACCACGTGGTTTTGAGATCAATTATGAAATGATAAGCATCATGAAGGATCTTCACTGTTTGAACAGAAGTTGTATCAGTTATTTGTCTCTGTAGAGCAGCCTACCTGGTCCAGTACCAGTACAAACCTGGTCTACAGACCAGTCTACCTGGTCCAGTACCTGTCCTGACCACTGACGATGTGTCTGCGTTGCCAGGTCTGTGGTTTCACTCCCAGTGCTACTGTGGAGTGGATCTCCGAGCAAGAGGTTCCGTATGCTACCTATGCTAGCGCCTGGGTCGGCTACGATGATAAGCGCAGCGCTGCAGCCAAGGTAACCAGTGTGTTTAGAAATATTGTAATGTTTACATTATGTTCCAATATGTTTACACATTATGCACTAACGCATACAAACGCAGAACACCGGAGTTTATTACAACACACACAGAGGTGATTGAATGTGATATAATTTTCTGCTCAGGACGCCACATTACTCAACTATATATTTATGCTGAAAATTGTTACTTACTGCTATACTACTGTAATGTTTAAAATATTATATATAGGACAAATGATTACAATTAATATTTGATTACAGACATTTTAATCAATTTTCTTTTTTGGTGTAGGTCCAGTGGCTGAATGCCATTGGTCTTGGTGGGGTCCACGTTTATACCCTGGACATGGACGACTTTGGCGGGTCATTCTGCTCAGATGGGCCCTACCCCCTGATCACCCACCTCAGGACCTCCATGGGTAAGGAGCTCACCTCGTCCTGGTGTGTCTGGGTGTGGCTGGGGGATGATGCCAGTCTTTTCTTAAGGCCCTCTCCCACTGAATGGGTTGACTCGCGTCAAGAGGCACCAGAGTTTTATAACTAGTTATTTTTAACAGGGCAAGACCCACTGGCAGCGCCTGACGCGCGTCAATGTCAAGGTTTAGAACGCAGATCTATTTCTTTGACGTCAAGCCATGAAAATGCATTGAATATCTGCAGGTTTCTGAGTTCATCCGTCAATTGGTCTTGAAGTTTTAAACGTCTCATTCCTTGACGCACCGCCGAACGCCGCCGCCAGTGAGTGTTGGCCTTTAGTCTTGTGTATCCAGACCCACAATGCACCTGGAGAAAAGGGTCTGACACGGCCCATTAGGAAGTGTTCACAGCCGTTTAATTCTAATGGACGTGGACCTCGGGATGATTTTGAAGATATTGGAGCAGCATGTAACCAATCGGCTATTCGCATGGCTTCATCTATCTCTGCTACCATTGTTAAAACATGCGCATGACTTCAGCGTCATCACAGGCTGAAAGAGGGCACAGCACTTCCATGAAAGGCGCAGTATATAATTAATGTCCGACCTGGTCATTGAGTTATCTAGTTGGTCGTTATGCACGTAAATCATAATACCTGTCATTTCCAGTAGGCAGGTCTTAAAGAAACACACAACTCAGACTCTCCAATCGTTTTTAAAAACATACTCAAGACTAACTTATTCCGGCTAGCTTTTCCCATGACATAGACTATTTTTAATTTAGCTTTGATCATATGTGTTTTTTCTGTGATTATCGTTTTTGCTTTACTGTTGTTGTACAGTGTCCTTGGGTTTCTTGAAAGGCGCTTGGAAATGACATGTTGTATTATTATTATTATTATTATTATTATTAGTGTAGATAGGTCTACTGTTAAAATACAAACGAAAAAGGTAAGATACATACATAGATAGTTTACATATATACTACATGCACTGCCTCACAGATGAATATCAGTTTATCAATATAATAAGATGGACCAATTCATCATAAAATGTACCTGTGTACATAAAAAAAACGAAATAATCATAATAATAATAATAATAATAATAATACAATTAAAATGTGTTAAGCTAGCTTGCCATTCAGGGCTCTTGTAACCCGATTGGGCTGCTTGTGTCTCGCAGGCTTCCCCCCTAAGCCCACCACCCCTCCGCGCCCCACCACCACCAAGGACCCCTTGGCCGCCTTCTGCCAGGGCCGGCCCGACGGCCTGTACGAGAACATGGCCGACAAGACCACGTACTTCCAGTGCTTCCAGGGCATTACCTACCTGCACCGCTGCCAGCCCGGCCTCATCTACTGGGACTCCTGCAAGTGTTGCAACTGGCCCTGAGCGAATGCTATGCAGGCCCAGACCAGCCCAGCCCAGACCAGCCCAGATCAGACCAGACGATCGCTGATCAGCTGATTTGTTAACAACACAATGTACATCTTCCTCCCAATGTCTGGCTTTATCAATAAAAGAGATTATATAGCAAACAAACAAACATAGAAAGTGTAATTTCATGGTATAAAGTTGCTGATTCACGTTGGTATGCTTTAAAGGGCTGTTTTTAGCAAATAAATATAATAAAAAGAACTAAACAATATTCAGAACTTATGCTTATGTTCATATAAACTGTATCAAAGTAGCGTCATATTTAACAACATCTTTTTTGTCTCACACAAAGTTACAATATTTTTGTCTTTCAAAATAAAATAAATGTATTAATAACTATGCCAATTCTTTCTGTATGCAGAATGGTATGTGTCCTTTATATAAAATATAATAGACTAAAATAATAATAAGTGTATTAGCCATACATTGGTGGCCAGTGGGTAGAGTGAGGCGACAGGTGATTGAAAAGTAGCTGGTTGGAAACCCTGCTAACTTCTAACCATGGGTGTTCCTGAGAAAGACACCTAACCCTGATTGCACCGGTGGTCAGATGCATTGCATGGCTGACACCACCATCGTGTATGAATGTGTGTGTCAATGGGTGAAAGTGAGGCTGTGCTGTATAAAGTGTATATTATATTATTATTATGACATATTATAAAGTGGTAGATGGTTGGAAAAATGCTAAATGCAGTCCATTTAACATTTACAGAAAGGAAGATATCCCTAGTAAATTCCCTAACTTTCGCTTCATGTACATTACTTATAACTCAATCTGTATACTCAAATAGCACAAAATAATCTAACTACAAATGTTTACACTACTATAATGTATTCTTACTGTCAATAAACTATTAATTTACATAAACACAAACTAGACCATTGTGCTACTATATTATAATGTCAATAATGTGAATGCTTAAATCCTTGGCTGTAACCTCTTGTACTGTATTATTAATTGTAATAATATTAAATGTACAATCAATGTATTTGGCATCAGAGCCACATAGGGCATGTTAATAAGCTACATGAATTCTAAAATATATACGACAGAAAAAGATAAAAGCTTAAATCATTGATGGGAAAATAAAAGACCGTAAAAGTAAAAGTCAGTATAGCTGTTGATTATACAGTTACATAACCATTAGATATCAGTTTATGTTTTCCTGACCTAATACTGTAGGTTATCATTCAAGGAATATCAGCGGCCTAATGGGAATGGTTATTGTTAATCCCCTCACAAACCTTACCCCTCAGAAATATTGCATAACATGAGGTTTGATCCCATTGTAAGTATACTACTTTGATACATTAATAATTACCTTTGGCCTCTGCGCTATGTCAATATGAATTTTCGCTGCACGCTTCTGCTTATGTGCGTCAGATCACTCATCATCATGTCAAATACTGACTTTTATATCAATAAACCAAAAATATAACTTCCTTTCATCAATCTCTACAATCACTACATAGCTGCATTTATATATTGAATTTGGTTTCAACGCCATAAGAAAACTCTGTAAGGGATGTTGTACCAAGGTTAGACTTCAAATTACTTATCTTATCCACTCCTGTCACCACACATCTCATTATCCTCCAACATCCACCCTACACCAACACACATTGGGTATAAGAAGCTCAACATCTCTGATGCATTTGGTACAGCTCAAGTTAAAGGTAAGCTACAGTACCGAGCTAGACAGTAGCTACCTTCCTCTGAAACAGTTCATAAATATGAAATAGTTAATTTAAATGCACATTTAATTTGATGAATTTAGCTTTTTGTGTATGCAAATGCAATGTTTGGATTTTTAAATGAAATGTTTAATAACTGATCTGGTATTTCTAGCACTAAGGCATCTTCAGTTTCTGAGAAAGAAACTGAATTCAGGTTTGGAAGCAAGATGACCAAGCTCACTGTTCTAGCAGGTACATTTTCATTCAACACGCAGGCATATGTATGATTATGTGATAAAGGTATACTATAATGACCTCTGACATGTGCTGTTGCCCTCAGGCCTGTGCCTGGTGCTGTGCCACCTGGGTAAGTAATTTCATGCATCACAATTGATAAACAGCATACAATACAATACAATACAATTCAATACAATACAATGCGTTACTGACCTTGTGACCCTTTGACAGCCACGGCCAACCAGATGGCGTGCTACTTCACCAACTGGTCCCAGTACAGGCCTGACACTGGCAAATACACCCCTGCCAATGTGGACCCCTTCCTGTGCACCCATCTGATCTACGCCTTCTCCATCATCAACAACAGGAATGAGCTGATCACCTACGAGTGGAACGATGAAGTTCTCTACAAGGCCTTCAATGACCTGAAGTCCAAGTAGGCAGTCCTTGAAAGATGACTTAATTAACTACCAGTAGTTATTTTCAATAGTACTGGAATTCTCATTAAATTATTGCCACTTCTGCTGTAAAGGAACGCTCAACTGAAGACCCTCTTGGCTGTTGGTGGATGGAACTTCGGTTCGACCCAGTAAGGACATTTTAAAACCTATTAACAGAACTTGCACTACGTGTATGAAGTTGGTGGATGGAACTTTGGTTCGACCCAGTAAGGACATTTTAAAACCTATTAACAGAACTTGCACCAAGTGTATGAAGTTAAAATGCTGAGGGATACGTACTGTATGAGTTCAAGTTCAATGCTAGATCAAGAGATAGAAGTAGCAGGAGAGTAGTAAATGAAGAACATTTTGCAGTTTCACGTTAGCTTATTGTTTGAAACCCTGCTAAAGGTTAACACACCATCCCCCCTCAACAGGTTCTCCATCATGGTGTCCACCCCAGCCAACCGCCAGACCTTCATCCAGTCCACTATCAAATTCCTGAGGACTCATGGCTTTGATGGCCTGGATCTGGACTGGGAGTACCCTGGATCTCGTGGAAGCCCGCCACAGGACAAGCAGAGGTTCACGCTGCTCTGCAAGGTTTGTTCACAGCAGTCTCACCCAACCCTTCAACACAAGTTTGAGCGTTGCCCCAGAGAAGACTGTTGACCATGATGCCTTTACAGGAGCTTGTTGACGCTTATGCAGCTGAGGGCAAGGCTACTGGCAGACCCCCGCTCATGCTGACCGCTGCCGTGTCTGCAGGCAAGGGAACCATTGACTCTGGATACGAGATTGCTGAGATTGCCAAGTACGTCTAATTTTTGTTCTATTATGAACTACTTACTAAGACTCACGAAATGGAGAACATGTTATTATTGCAAAGTAACAGAAACATACTTCATATTTATGATTATTGTAAGTATTGTAGCTACATGGGACCTATCCTGATCTTTGTAGCTACATTGGGTCTGTCCTGATTTTTGTAGCTACATGGGATCTATCCTGATCTTTGCAGCTACATGGGATCTATCCCGATCTTTGTAGCTACATGGGATCTATCCTGATCTTTGTAGCTACATGGGATCTGTCCAGATCTTTGTAGCTACATGGAATGTGTCCTGATCTTTGTAGCTACATGGGATCTGTCCAGATCTTTGTAGCTACATGGAATGTGTCCTGATCTTTGTAGCTACATGGGATCTGTCCTGGGATCTGTCCTGACCTTTGTAGCTACATATGATCTGTCCAGATCTTTCAATAGAAAACCACAATTGCCTGGCGACTCCCATGAGCTAATGCTGGCAATGATCATCGTGTGATTCTTATTCCAATAAGGTGGTATACTGTAGTGGCCTGTTTTTACCTTTGACTGACACCTGCTGGCACCATCCCTTCCAAATTATTTGGTATGCAGCTTTATTTGGGTCATTTAGCAGATCCAGATTAGGGGTTCGGCATCTTGCTCTAGGGTGCTTACAGGTCGGCAGGGCTTGACAACGAGCCCAGCCACCACTAAACTATCCTGCCTGAGCTGCTTTTGACTTGGCAACCATCTTGCCTCCAGGTACCTGAACTTCATCAACGTGATGACCTACGACTTCCACGGCACCTGGGAACAAGTCACCGGCCACAACAGCCCGCTGTTCCAAGGCTCCCAGGATAAGGGAGACCTCATCTACTTCAACACCGTAAGGATGCAAAAGCTTTAAGCACAATGTGCCTTTCAGTCAGCTCTAATAAATCCTACGTTCATTATTCATGACGATGATGATGACAAACATACATTCAACAGTGGAAAGCTTATTTGTATGTGTCTCCCTGTCCCTTTTAATCAGATCATCCCCTACCACCGAGACATTTAAGTTTTGTCTTAAAACATATTTTAATTGTTTGGCATTCAAGTAGGACACTCTTGTCAAGTCTTGCTTGTTTCACATTTATGTTTATTGTTGTGTTTTTTTGATTGTTTTTTTAATACATAACTGTACAGCACTTGGTTCCCCATTGGTTGTTTTTATATGTGCTTTATAAATGAACATTCTTGATGAATGCAACCCTTGCGTTCCTGTGCGTTCCTTGACTCTTTAGGACTATGCCATGAGGTACTGGAGAGACAAGGGAACCCCAGTGGAGAAACTGAGGATGGGCTTCGCTGCTTATGGCCGCACCTTCCGTCTGACGTCATCCAACACCGGCGTTGGAGCTCCTGTAGGAGGCGCCGCAGCTGCCGGTCCCTACACACGTGAAGCTGGCTTCTGGTCCTACTATGAGGTGGAGTCTAGTGACCCTACCTGTCTACCCACCTCAGGGACAGACATTGGCTCAGGAATCTCTGCATTGTATCAGGAATGTTTATTATTAAACATTTTATTTTTCTCAGATCTGCACATTCCTGAAAGGCACCACGATTCAGTGGATTGATGATCAGAAGGTTCCCTATGCGGCTAAGAACAATGAGTGGGTAGGATTTGACACCAAGGAGAGCTACGAGACCAAGGTAATTGGCACATAATCACATGTGGACTTGTGATGTTTCACATTCATCAATGGTGTTATACTGTATGATAAAATCACTGTATTTATACCATCATATTCCATGACTTGGTCTTGTTCATTCTACAGGTGAGATACTTGAAGGACATGAAGTATGGCGGTGCCTTCGTGTGGGCTCTGGACCTGGACGACTTCAAAGGAGAGTTCTGCGGACAGGGAGCCCATCCTCTGATGCATCACCTGCGCATGCTCCTCGGCTCTGGTAAGGCTTCTGGATCTTTGGTTTAACTAATTAAATAACCCTATGCTGCTCCCGGTGGTTGGAAGGCGTCTTGCATGCCTGACACCGCCATGGGTATGTGAATGTGTGTGAAGGTGAGGCAGTCATGTGCTTTGAGCAGCCGGTATGTTGGAAAAAGCACTATATAAATCCAGTACATTTACCATTTATACCAGTGGTCCCAAACCCTGGTCCTTGCAGGGCACACCTGATTAAAATGGGTCGTTATCAGGCTTCTGCGGAGCTTGATTATAACCTCTTCATTCCTATAAGTTGTGTTAAAACATGCAGGGTTGGACACTACAGGTTAATACAGACAACAGGGCTTATATGTTTGTCCTTTATGAACCATAAATTGGACCATTGAGGAGCCATTGAATACTGTACTTTGTGGACTGATGTGCACACCTTCCATGTCTCAGAGATTCCCCCTAATCCTTCAACCACGACCGCCAAACCCGGGTCGACCACCAAACCCACCACGACTAAGCCTGTAAGCACCACAACCACGACTGCTGCTCCTCCATCCACCTTCTGCAAAGACAAAGCTGACGGGATCTACGCCAATCCTAACGATCCCATAAGCTTCTACATTTGTTCAGGAGGCATAACCCACCCGAGGCAATGCGGAACTGGCACCGTCTTCGATGACAAGTGCAAGTGCTGTGTCTGGCCTTAGGTTAGCCGAGGTTGTTGTTTATGAGATCATTTGACATATAGTTGAATATGTTGAGTACTGAAAGTATCACCTTTGTGCAAATAAAAATATATTACCTGAATTATTTTTTACTTGGATGATTTTGTTTTTGAAACTACAAATAGACAAATAGAAAAAGAATGATGGTATTGGTCACTGTTGCACAATGCTTTGTGTCTGAGATGAAATATGAGCTATATGAATGTTATCAATCACACTTGAAATCTTTGAGACCACTAACCCAATGCCAATCTAAATGTAAGTGCGGTTCTTCTTGGCTATAAACTCACTGCCAACTGGCTGCATACAAGAGAGACTTGGCCAAGAACTAGCATAAATCAACATACAATGATCCGTAGTTATACATACTTGACTGTACAGTATACAGCACTTACAATCCTCTTAGTCCGCTGAATAGACAAAATAAATTACCAACAAACACAATGACCATTTCACTATTCATAAGCTTTATATACTTTAGAGTAGATTAAAGTTGCCTGAAAGAAATAAAGTCAATCATTTTCAATGAGTTCTGAAGAACGTTCCAAGCAGTAGGGGCAGCAAGCTTACAGTAAAAGATGGATGGCAATAATTAAACAAACACTGTTCACGATTATGACACTATAATGTCATTAATTTGCTTAAACTGTAGGCTATTTCAATGTACCTCGGTCAAAACATGACTTTGGAATGGAGTGAACCCAGCGGCTCATTCCATTATGACAGAAACTACTTTGAGAGAATTTGCGTCCAGACCTTACCAGGAAATTGGCAATTGGGAACCCCATTAAAACACACAATTTCCAGGAAAAATGCCTAAAATGTAATACCACAAATAAATCAAGCACAGTTCCTCAACCATGACGCCTATATACACACACATCTGGTCTCATTTGATATGGCAGAAGCTATTGAATGTGAATACTTTATATGTAAACTGATGTTGTATTAC
>JAODUE010068007.1:0-15942 GCA_027564755.1 Amblyopsis hoosieri | reverse complement strand
TCAATAGAACTCTATGGGAGAAGTACCAGAGACTTTATATATTGAGGAGACAGACCACTTAGAGAGTCCTCAATAGACCTCTATGGGAGAAGTACCAGAGACATTATATATTGAGGAGACAGACCACTTCAATAATTCTGAATGAACCTCTATGGAAAGTTTGTAACTTGGGGGAAAAGAGCCAATCGTCCGCCTTATAAAGTTCAAACTTGTGTTGAGTCAGTTGTGTTACACTGACACATGCAGTTGCACATGCACAGTTGCACATGCATAGTAGAAGTTTAACGTGGGGAAATTTGGCTTTTTAAACCTTATTTTAAGACAAAGTCATTATGTCTGACTTTATGTCTCAGTGACCATTGACCAGTGAAGCGGTGTTATTTGCCTCTCTCACCACTCATTTAGATATGGTCTCTTCCTAATACCTGCCTGGAGGAAACGCCAATATGGCTGCCAAATATAAGGCCTCTTGGCAGCCATCTTGGCAGTTATTAACAAGGCCGTATTACGGAATTCACTCTTACGACTGTTTCACAGACATGGATTAAGCCTAGTCCAAGGCAAAAATTAAAATTCAATGAAGATCTCCATTGAACAAAGTTCTTAGTCTAGGACTGGGCTCAATCCACGCCTGTGAAGCCGGCCCATAGAGTTCTATTCAGAATTATTTAAGCGGTCTGTCTCTTCTATGTCTCATGTTTAACTAGAGCAGTGTTTCTACATTTTTGTTGACTCATTGTTCCCTCAATAAACTATAATATACGTTATGGGTTCAAGTCATATATGTTTGTGTGAATACTAATAGAGGTCGATTTGGAGTTATATGCTTGAGGGAGAGGAACTAAATGCTTGAGGTTAAGCTTTCAGCTATCATCTTAACTGGGAATGGGGAGGCTTGGGTCAGAATCCCACAAACAAAACAAAAAAATGTTTCCTGGGCATAGAGCCTTTCCCAATTTAAGCTAATTGGACGGGCAGGGGCCAGCAGATTCTCTCCCCTGAGGGAGTACATGGTCGGTCTCAACAGCCGAGCGCACCACAGTCAATAGTTGTAAAGTCTGAAGTTAACAAGCAAACTTTTGCCAGCTGAGTCAGCTTTTTAGGACGTCTCATTTTCTCAGATCTAAGTTATGTTGACGGGCAGAAGTTGTTTTAAGAAAACATTCCTGTGGCTTTCATTGGAGGACCAGTGGCTGAGCCTTTGTAGTCGTAACAGGAGCGGTCTGGTCTCTAGACCTTGGTTAATAATTCACTTTTGGAAAGGAGAAGTGGTTGCTTATCTCCACGAAAACAAACAAAACAATGCTGCACTATACAGTTGTTGTTGCATCCCTCCCATCATCTTTGTACTGTGGCAGCAAATGACTCCAAATGAGGCACGACACAGTATTTTCTCTGTACGAATAACCCTACACAGTGTAATCGGCAGATAGGTACACACTCACACATAGGGGTTCTGTGTATCCCGGAGATAGAGGATTGTCCTCGTGTCTGGGAAACGCAAGGTTGTGTGACCCGCGGCCACTCTGAGACTCGCTGGGACCCTGGCTATGGCCGCTCCACCTATCAAACTGCGGTGTCTGGAGAAAGAACAATGCAACAGATTGAACCAGGCATGATTGTACCGTGAGCCGCTTTGAATAAAAGCGGCTCACGTGTAACCGGCACGAGGGGAGAAAAGTACCTGAACCTTACTAACACATACAGAAGTTTTCTAGAAGCTAGAAATATAGAAACGGTATCGCATGCCATGTTGTGTCATTATTCCCACTCCCACAGAGCCACTGGATATTAATAATATAATTAAGCGGTTATTACTATTTTATTTAATAAAATACATAAAAAAAGAATAAAGTGGTTCAATTATAAAACACTTAATATGATGGAGGCATATTAATGTATTGTAAACATGTGAACATAAAGAATAATAATAGAAATGTAATTAGAAAAATAGAAAGAAAATAGTTTGGTTGTAGAACTAAATGTTTTGTTTGTTTGTTTGCATATCTTTGTGAAGTATCCTGTCGCTGTTTGAGAGGCGCTGTGTTGACTCTCTCACCTTTCTGTGCGTCGGGGTGTAGATGATGTCATACACGGGGGGCGGGGGCGTGAGAACGGGGACGTCGGCAGCCTTGAAGTGCTGGATCCAGTCGCAGAAGTCCGTCTTGTCCAGGCAGGACACCACGATGGGGTTGATCAGCTTCCCTGGAAGCGCACAAAAAAGCCGGTCACCCGGTTCACTCACTCGCTGGAATGTGCTACGGCCGCAGTGTCTTTCAGCTGGGATAAAACCAGCTCATTCATGGGATGGGGGAAGGGAGGAGGGTGGTATGTTGCGTGACGCTAGTGGAATCGTTTAAAAGGCTGTTTAAAAGGCCACTCCACGCATAAGAATGCACGCTGATTATTAAAATCCTGAGCTTGTACTGGAAAAATCCCAGATAAAAATGAACTGTCAAGTGTGCTGTGTTTACACTGTGACCAACTCACCTTCAATCATAAAGGTGTTGGGCTTGACGTCTTGGCAAGGCGTGGTCACTGTGATCACGTTGAGCGGAAGTTTACCCTGAAATCAAACACACACGCACACACACACACACACACACATGAATATCTGATGCAAAAAGTCTGATACACCGTTACAGATAAAACACACAGTATGACTAAGGGAAAGATAAAGGGATACAGTGTGAGTAATTTCTTCCCTGGTTCAGGAAACAGTAAACGTGTTTGTAATTTTATTTTATAGTCTCTTTAACACGGCTATGGACAGCCATTACAGTACCTTGTAGAAGAGTCCATCGCTCTCCTCTGATAGGATGATTAGAGTAGCTGGGTACATGACAAGAAGTCTGTCGCTCTGTTCCTATGGGCATAAAAGTATTGCAGCTGGTGAGACCGGAGCCACATGTTTTGAAATAAAGCCATTAGCTTACCATAGAGAGAGAGAGCTGTGTGAACTTATGAGCACTGTAGGGGTAGATGTAGAGAGGAATGCAGTTTTAACCACAAGGGTAATTCCACACACTTCCCAGTTGTGTGGTCAGTTGTGTTGTCTTAAAGGCAGGGTTAGCCATGCTAGCTAACATCGAGCTCAGGTCAAAACAAACTCCCTCAGAAGCTCCGCCCCCAACATCTTGAAATGCATTGCGAAGTCATGTGACATTGTTGTTTTTTTGTTTATGTTCCTATTTACCAAGCCAGGGCTGTGTAGAAGTTTTTATTTTAAAATTATTTTTTTGGCATGCACAGAGAACAATAAGCTAGTGGAATTGTGTTTTTTTGTGAATTTGAAAACAATTGTACTAGCTTACAATTAGCTTACAATAGCTGTCTATACCTTTAAGGGATCTGGGAAAGGGCAGGACTAAGTATGTCTAACTTGTCATTTAAAATCATTGTGTAACACAAGATTCGTCCCCAGATTTCAAATTATCCTAATACCAGATAGCCAATCACGGTAGGTCATGTTAAAAAAAAACAAAAAACAATGCAACACCAACTGCCACAGAATGATCACCTTGAAGAAAGAAACGTCTGTGATGTGATAAATTACTCTTGGAAAATGCAATGGCACGGGGCCTTTAATGTCATTACACAGTAACTGAATACACATATTCCCGTACAGAGAACCTCAGCAGGCTCTGCAGCTGAAACCATTAGCGGGTCATTTTTTTTAAAGGAGCGGTCGGCCGGGTGTGTGTATTACTTCTGCTCCGAGGGTGTGTCCGTCAGACAGCTGACATTCCAGCTGTGAGGTGAGTCGAGTCACTGCGTGAGCCCGGGATGTCTTTCACGCACACGGGCACTAAATCTCACACACTTCACTGGAGCAACCGCCGGTTCCCACAGAGAATTAATTGCACGGCGAGCCGTGTCACGACTACTGTTTTTATTAGGCTTTGCGTCAGCAGAAGCTGCGATCGTGTCTGTTTGGGTTTGCGTGGAGTCACCCCTCCTTCCCCTATCAACGGTCTTAAGAGGATTATAGCAAAAGTAATGAGTTGTATGTTCTGCAGATGTATATCTGCCACCCACACACACACCCTTGATGAAGTTGCATGTGCGTGCGTGCGCGCGTGCGTGTGTGTGCCTATGTTGTGTAACTTGAGAACTTAGGTGAGTCACCCATGCCCGTATTTCACCTTACGTTTCATGGATGGATCATATGTGTATTCCCACCGTTTGCAAACGCGCTTAGCGTCACGCTAGTACAGTAGGTCATATAGCTTCCGTTCATAGCTAAGACAACATTGACACAAGATGATGCATCATGCAGACTTGATAAGACTGTGTGTGTGTGTGCGCGCTCCTGTGAGTGTGTGTGTGTGTGTGTGCCTGCCTGAGTGTGAGTGTGTGTGTGTGTGTGTGTGCATGTTACCTGGCAGGGCAGGTGTTGTAGACGGACTTTAGTCACGTAGCTGATGGCCCCCAGACTGTCTCTCTGAGAACCCTCCCACTCGTAAATGGGCTCTCTGTTGATGGAGTTCCTCAGCTCCTCCCTTCCTTCTAGATTACGCTGGTTTATCTAGAAATACAGGAGGATACATCAGCGTTATATACAATGACACAAGATACATGGGAAATATGTCAGCAAAACTCTACGGTAATGCACCCCAAAACAAAACTAATAGCTTGTTTGTCCCTCTGGTATTAGTTTAATTGTTGAAATGTGTGGTAAAACAGCTCACATGTTCCACCTACACTGTTGCAAACATATTTCGTCAGTGGCCAGTGCAGGTGTGAGGCTTGGTCTGGTGTGGGCTGTGGTTGGGTCAAGACCATTTCCTGCCTTAGGGAGAGACCTACAGTATGTAGTGACCTACTTGACTCAGCCTATCTCTGAACCAACACGCCTCCTGTTGATATTTTGCCAGAGACAGGGCAAGGCTCGTACCAATCCCTCGCTAATCCCTGACTGGCTTTAAAGATGGTCACAACAGGCTTGTTGGGAGAGTTGAACAACTGATGTTGTCTTTGTTGAGCATGTAAACTTGACACGGACAGCACGTAGTCTACAGGCTGTTTAATGTGTTCTGCACAGTATGTGGAGCTCATTATAAATACCTTAACTCGGGTGTAGTTCTCAGGAGCAATAGGTACACCTCCATTGGCCTCAATGTTTTCTTTAAGGAGTCCAAACCACAGATCCATCTCTTTCTGGTTGGCGCAGTAGACGATGATGGGGTTAAGGCTAACACCTGCAGGGAACAAAGGTCAGAGGTCACAAGGTCAACTGGGAACAGCATGGCCATCAATTAAACTCTCTCATGTGTGCTTTCAACCTACAGAGCAGCTTGTAAGCTGTCTACCTGGCCTTGTTATTGCTTACGTCACCCTGATCAAGGCTTCTTCCTCCATATTAAAGGTGTAGTCAGCTATTTCAAGCTAATTGTAAGCTATTACATTATTTGTCAAATTCACCAAATATCTCCTCGCATTTTGCTACGGTAGTTTACCGTTCTCTGTGCGTGTTGAAAAAATAACCCTGTACTTCTACACAGCCCTGTCTCCGTAAATAGCAACATACAGTAAACAAGGTGGCGAACACCGCTCACATCAACAAAGGCGTAGTACTACACTTTGTTTCACAATGCCTCTCGATGTGTGGAGAGGCGCCGTGGAATGATATTGTTTTGATTTTAGCTCAAAGTTTGGAAGAGTCCTCAAGGGTGACTAACCCTGCCTTTGTTAAGAATTTATTTTAACATTTTACTGATCACCTTTAATGCATGGTGGCAGGAAATGATTACATTACAGGTTCATTGACCCCATGTGAGTCAACATGGAGCCTTACATCCTCAGGTGGGGCTTTTCCAGACCTTCCAAAGTCCAAACGTAAAGTTACCGGTGCCAATCATGGGCTCCAAGACTTTCTTGATGAGATACAGTAAGGCAGAACGTGAAATTTCTCAAACGACTCCCTATTTTCATAGTATTAGTATTTATCTAAATGTTCTCTATCTTTTTGATTATTTATTTAGTGGTTTACCTAGATTATTTAAATTAGTTTTACCTTTACCTTTTAACCTTATTATTATATTTTATATTTGATGTATTGTTATTTCAAATACATTTTATAAATAAATACATTACTGTTAATTTCACTTCACACAGTTTCTATCGCAGGATATTAGAATAGATGTTTTATGGACTTACAAAGGCAAAGCAGTCAGTTACTCCCACAAATATCTTTACTAGGAGGAATGCATAGTACCTGAGCTGAACAGAGCTGGAATCTGCCTTTATCAGACCTACACATACCAGAGATAGCTATAAAGAGATAGTCACTTTCATTCAGACCCTTAAGCTGTCATTGCCAGGAAAGCTTGCTAAACTGCTCACAATATAATAAGCAAGCATGCATGTCTCATTTGTTGACTTTCTATTTCATTCCAGTCTCTAAGTATAGACCTTGATTGTGGCACTCCCTTGAAAAAGCTTGTTTTTCCCACAGTTCAACCAAGGACAGTGATTTGAAGACCTATGTGATCCTAAGCACAAGAGCAAACTGTTCTTAAATAATTCTGTACATTTACAAATGTTACTATTACCTATCATCAGCCTACCTAGGATATTAAGATAGCTTTAAAGTAGTTTAATTCACCTCCAGAATAATTAAGAGCATGTTTTATTACCCTCTAAATAAACTTTTCACAGGACTTTACAGGAAATATGACTAATTATTTCAGATGGCTCACAAGAGATAACTGTATTGGATCTTTCACTTGACTCGTCAAACAGTAGAACAATGTGCTTCCTGTCAATAACAGCTCCCTTTATGTATAGAAAGGGTGAAAGTGAATAAATAAAATTATAAAACAATTGTAAAAGCCCCAAGAAAATAATAGTGTTGCTTCAAAGCATAGCTGCCAAAGCAAGACAAGTTAACATAGCAAGGAATAATTATAAAATATAAACACAGGAACCTTATCACCACAACAAGAACTGGTACTACTGTACTTTATTAGTAATTTTAAATAAGTTCTTGATTGCTTCACTGAACAAAGATATATTCCTGGCTAGCAGCAATTTTGTCCTCTTGGCATTCACGCAGTTGCCCATTCACAGATCCCATGGTAAGTGGCAATACTACTAGGTATTAGGCTGAGTAGCTTTTGGAATGCACCATAGCTTAGCAGCAGTGACAAGGCTGGTTGCTGGCCTTTTCTGCACGACAGCTGGACAAGTCGGCCTGCACCTGTCATCAAACAAGGGGGGCTTTCAAAGCCAGTTTGGCCCTCTGACCGAAGGTTAAGGGGCCCCACTCTAGTTAGTCTTGGGGTTGAGGGGATGCGAACAGGGTCACGGCACCTTCCAGTCACTGGAATGTGACAAAATAGGAAATGTCCCGGCATGGAAATAGTGTGCAGTTTCCTTCTACAGTTGTTTGTTTCACTATAGTACAGGGTTTAAGGGTTTATATATATATATATATATATATATATACATACACACTATATATTAGGGATGGCACAATCCAATACCTGCACTATGGGTATTGGCCGATATAGAGTACCGATCCGATTCCATTGTTAAATTAAGCTGTATTCCTCACTGTGGCTGAGGAAGAGACTGGGAATCATGTTTTGTGTAAGGAACCATCAGGCTTGAACATTGCTTTCCTAACTCTGTAAAACATAATGTAACATGGGCTATATATGAATAAAAGGAAATATTACAATGCTGTCATTGATGTATGCATTAGTTTGAGTGGTTTGGTGTAAATAAGTTGCAAAGTAAATGAGAGACAATCTCTATTTTAGGACTTAGGTTAGACGTTGCTGATGCTTGACAGTAGACCTACACGTGTAAATCATTTAATTTAATTGGATCAGTACCATAGGTTGGTATATAATTGTCATCAATACCGATCCAGCTATTTAAGTCAGTACCGGACCGATTTCCGATCTCAGTACCGTATTGGTGCTATCCCCAATATATATATATACTGTATATATATATATATATATACACAGTATATATAAGCTGTCAAAGTGGCGTTTTAAGCCCTCTCAACTGCATGCTTCCTGCTTAGCTGATTCCAGCTCAAGCGAGAATCAGCCCCTTTATTAACGCAGACCTGTAAACGTTGCTGTTCAGCTATGTTATATATGTTATTACAGCATACCGAGGCTCAGTGCCAAACATGTATAGTGTTCAGTCAAGTAGAGTCAAACGTACCATTGATCTGAAAAGCAAATTCCTGGGGTTGGCTGTGGTTGAACTTCTGTTGCAGGTTGCAGATGGTAAGCTCTTTAAGAGGAAGTGTTCCCTGTACAGAAAAACACAAAATATACTTAACGCTTTAACAAACATAAAAGCAAGTTACACAAGTTATATACAAACTGTATATACTACATTACTCATTTACAACCAGGCTTGTTGGTATTGAGCTGTATGTGCAGCATAACGTCAACAAACTGAGGTCAAATCTAATACATCATCCGATGCTTTGACACCCGTCTCAATTATGTACTGACTAATACAACACACCAGCACTGAACTGTCTCCTTTGACATGTAGTCTGGCTCTAACCAATGGTGAAACAATGATTAATGACTGCTCATGCTTTACGAGTTGGGTGAAGAGATGTATTTATCGACACTGTCCGTTGGCAGGCAACGTGTGTCGAAAGGCATGATGGCATTTTACGAAGTTCCACAAGCCACGCCAATATTATATTTTGTAGAGTGGTTTATATATAATAAGAAATCCCTAGTTAGTTATGAGCTGAGGAGGCCATGCGTTGGCGAATGTGTGCGTTTGAGATAATGCCCACCTGATATGTAAGTCCAGTGGTGTTATTGGAGACAAAATGGAGGTGTGTTTGGAACAGATCAAGGTAGCAGTCATGCACATCCTGCAGAGAGAGAGAGCACAGCAGATAAATCAATCTGATCCTCAATAAAACGATGAGCGTTAAAATGCACTCGCTCCAAAAAGCATTTTCTTCTCAGGGAAAACTAATCTAACCACTATATTATTCCTATTCCACTATGTTATTCCTATGTTATTCCTATTCCATTTTGTTCCACTATGTTATTCCTGTAACGGTCATCTCCTTTTTTTAAGAGTCCTTTATGTGTAATGGCCGTTAACCACAACAAGGCTATAATATGTGGTCCCTTTGGGATACTTTGTCACAACTAAGAGTCAAATTCTCTCTCTTCCAACTTGTCTAGTATGGTTGATGCACTACTGTTTTATTCACTGACTCATGTACGGCCTCAAGTGTTCGGTTGGATTCATAAGGACGTCAGGAATGTCCCAAAGGACCATAAACTGTGATTAATTATAGCTGTTTCCTTCCATATGCAAGTCAAACCCCTTCTGGTATGGTTTGTGTACAGATGTATCGGCGCATCTCATCCCAGTGATGTTTCTTTCAATACAATGTGTTCTTTTGACGCAATGATCTCATCGATGTCATGACCTCATCAACGTAATGAGCATTCAGTCAATCCCTGAGTGAATCAATCAATTCCTGTTTTTCTTTTTTCTTTGGGAGAGGATGTATCCCAACGTTGATAAGCGCCGATTCCCACGGTTCGGAGCCAGTGTGTCTTCTATCAGTCCCTGGGATCAAAGCAGCTCTCTCTACCCTGAGGTTGCCGTCCTGATTTCACAACCCCAGCGGATAGCTAGCATGTCCAAACACAAGCTGCGCTCCTCCATCTGATTCGCTGCAGCCAGCTCAGACACCCTGAGCCAGTGACAGTGGTGGTGGTTAGGTAGGGCCGCATCCTGTGTTCTCAGCCCGCTTGGTTTGTATAGGATCTTGCAGAGGCTTGACATAACAGCACGTTTCACCGCTTGGCTTTGTTTAACAACTCAAGTGTGACGTTGTTGTTTAACAAGATGTACTAATTGTTCCGGCGTTCCATTGCTGGCGCAATAGTCACATGGTGTGTGGTTATGTAAACTAGATGGAGAGATAGATATGCAGTTCATTGAAGAAATACTGTAGCCTGTGTGTTTGTGTGTATGTGTGTGCGTGTGCGTGTGCGTGTGCGCGTGCGCGTGCATGCGTGTGTCCTCACCTGGCAGTGCAGGAAGCGGAAGCGTACCCTGGAGCTGTGCACCATCCTGCCATAGTTCTTGACGTTGATGCTGCTCTTCTTCCAGCCGCTGGCGGGGTCGTAGGGGAACGGGGGCTCCCACTGGACGTCCTCTATGGCCCGCAGGTCCTTAGGGGACATCTCCTGGGAGACGCCGCAGTCGCAACATTACCAACAATGGATCTGACATCACAGTCATGGAAATAGTAGTGGACTGCTACATGAGATTATGATGTAATAATAATAATAAAAATAATCAAATATAAAATATATATATAATGATAATAATATTAATAATAATTATAATAAAATAATAATAATAATACTATTATAAACATTATTATTAATTAATATATTAATAAATAAACTATGAACATAATAATAATGATCAAATACAAGCAAGTGTTGCTAATTGTTCTCGGTGCCATTTGGTGACGTTTCAGCTAGCTTACCTTCCTGGGAGTGACAGTACACAAAATA
The DNA here is from genome assembly GCA_027564755.1 of Amblyopsis hoosieri. Classification (NCBI taxonomy): domain Eukaryota; kingdom Metazoa; phylum Chordata; class Actinopteri; order Percopsiformes; family Amblyopsidae; genus Amblyopsis; species Amblyopsis hoosieri. The sequence continues at coordinate 5,401 of JAODUE010068007.1, read as the reverse complement.
TTTATGATACTGTTCGACTTCTCTTGTCCCTCCTGAGGGTTCTTCTTGCGAAACAGGCGACTGCTGCTCGGGGCGAAAGGGAGGGAGGGAGAGAGGGGGGGAGAGAGAGAGAGAGGGGGGGGGGGGAGAGAGGGGGGGGGAGAGAGAGAGAGAGAGGGGGAATAGGGAGAGTTACTTTTAAATGTTTGCCATCAGTGTAATGTTAAATTTAGGTTAACTTCTCAACAGAAACAGGGTATTTCCTCTCAGAAGACGGTTTTATTGTTTTGTCCAGTGGAGGCGTGTTCGAACCCTACTCGTTTATTGTCTGGTTCACTAACTGTTTAGTAGCCTGCTGTAAATATACAGTATATCCATTACTACAACATACTGTAACCTTGTTTTGTCTCACAGCTTGTGTTGGGCCAGAGCTCTGCTTTAGTCCCTGTGTCTTCAGTACCAGCCATTTAAATGAGCAGAACAATCATGCCCTATGTCTTCTGCTAGTAGGGCATGTGTAGGGAAATCAGCATTCAATGTTCCTCTTTGTTTGGCGTGAGCCTCATCTGTTATCATTACTGTCAGTGTCAGGACGCCTTTCCGCTTGCAATGATAAGGCTTGTACAATCTCAATCCGGGGCTTATCCCCTTGTCTGCCTGTATACTCGCTGCCTTTTGTTTATGCCAGTGGGAATCAAGGCCTGTCTAATCACGAGGTGCATGTGGAGCATCTAACACTACTGGACCAGATACTAGTTCATATGTGAGCCTCTTGTTTGTCTGTGGCCTGTGTTGAAAGCAGAAGTAATCACAATGTACCGTGACACGATCTGCAAGAGGAACACTGATAACAGACAGGTGGGGGACCTGTTGCACGCCTCCCAACATTCTGCAAAGGTTTGGCCTCCATCACGCTCCACGCTTGGCTGTGACGCCGGGAATACCCGAGCCTTACCACCAAGAAAGAGTATAGGAATAATAGACACACTGGGCGTATTGTTGGGGGCTAAACCATCTGTTCACCTGGGGACTATTGCCATTCAGGCAGGAGCTGAGGTTTCAGAAACCCAAGGCTTGCTTGCTTGTGTGCTATGGACCCTGGCTTTGTTTTTCATTTGAATGCTAACGGTTTGGCCGATACAAATATATAAACAACTGAGCATTAGTTTAAGCATTATTAGACGCAGGTGTGTCTACTGAGTTAGTGGCTAAAGCATTTAACTAGCATTCGCTTAGTGGTGTTATAAAAGACCACCTGATATATCTGATTAATTTATACTCGTATAATGCCATTATGTTGTAATAATAACATCTAGTAACTCATGTATCACCACATCTCATCAGATAATATTAGTAGCAGAGATTTGAACGGGACAATAGCGTGCGTGGGGTCAGGTCCTGATTCTGGAGGGATTCCAGCTCTGGCAGCTGACATATCAACTTCACAGAGATGCAGAGAGGAGGCAAATGGTAACTGAATCACTGACACCATCTCTTTCCAGACTGGCACCTCTTGGGGATCAGGAACGATCCCGCATTACAATATGACCCTGACCGACCGTGCTGGGTCCAAAAATATTCACAGCCTCTGTTTAACCCCTCTTCCCCGGCGCCAAAAGCCTGGGAAATACCAAAAATTCCTTCCGGCTGGGATAAAAAAAAAATAATAAAAAAAAATAATAACAAAAACTAACAAATAACAAAAGCATGGGCATGAATGTGGGTATTGGGTGGGTATATATAAACACACACACACACACACATAACACACCTATGGACGCACCACCTTACCTGTTTCTGCGGATGAAGCTCTTGCTGGAGTATCTGAAGTTGTGCTGGGGGACACATGACATGCTGCTCCCCATTGTGTTGGTCTGCGGGGCTCCTCTACAGGCAAGCCTCCCTCTGTGTTGGTCTGTCTGTTGGGCTCCTCTAAAGGCAAGCCTCTCTCTGTGTTGGTCTGTCTGTTGGGCTCTTCTAAAGGCAAGCCTCTCTCTGTGTTGGTCTGTCTGTTGGGCTCCTCTAAAGGCAAGCCTCTCTCTGTGTTGGTCTGCGGGGCTCCTCTAAAGGCAAGCCTCTCTCTCTGTTGGTCTGTCTGTGAGGCTTTTCTACAGGCAAGCCTCTCCCTCTGTGCCGGTGTGGAGGCAATGTAATCCAAGCTGGTTGCCGCTGTGCTCTCCCTTCTGAAGGCAGGCTTGTAGTGAACCAGAGGGTAGGCAGGCAGGGCTGTCTCTATACAGAGGGAGCGGAGCGCTGAGGCAGTGTGCGTGTATGTGTGTAGAAGGGGGGCGGGGTTTAGGGAGGTGTCAAAGGTGTAACGCGTGTTTGTGTGGGCGTGTGACTTTTAGACTGTATGCGTATGAGCTCGTGTGTGTGTGTGTGTGTGTGTGTGTGTGGGGGGGGGGGAATCACCAGTGGTCTTCACACCTTCTGTCTGTTTAAAATCAAACCCAGCAACAAAGGCTGAGGGTCTGGACCAAGCGTGTCAATTCACACCTTCCACAGAACAAATGGAGTTAATTGTGGAGGCTCACATGACCACAGGTCGCCAGTATACATGGTGTGGAGTGTTGCACTCAAGTGTGCGTGCGTGTGTGTGTGTGTGTGTGTGCGTGCGTGCGTCAGGGCATGCCTGAACATGAAAATGCCTTTGGCCTGGGAGGGTGGGGGGCGGAGGGGTCTAATTATGATTGGCCCACATACCTACAGCATAACAATATCATTTGGAAACTTGCCTTTTCCTTGTTCATCGTGTTTGTTTCGAAGAAGACAAATATGCCGAACTATAAAACTATACCGAAGCTCACTTTGGTTTCGTTCTGCTCCAGCAGGTAAAACCTTGTCCGTCTCCGTCTGCTGGGCAGATGGAGACATGCACTCTGTACATCTTTTGGATCAGATGTCAAACAGAGGTCCAGAATCTGTGTGGTGAACATACTGGCTCACTCTGGCTAGCGTCGCACCATCCATGCGGATGCTACGCTGGTTGTTGCTGTGGTGGAGGTGGGACTCCTAAGTCGTGTAAATATAGGCTTTGGGGACCTTGAACAGCGCTATACGTTTTATGATCATTATTACAATACATGTGATGATGGTTGTAACAGGATGCACGTGTGATAAATGCTCCATTTCCCATACGCAAACACAACTTTTTGTGTTTGCAGAGAGCTTTGTTACAATCAGTATTATACACATACACTGAAAGACAGACTTTCTAATGACTTCATAATAATTACATGAAAAAAAACACTTTATGACTTCACAATAAATAATTAAGCCTTACGAAAAGCCTATATGGGCCGGTTTCAAAGATATGAATTAAGCCTAGTCCTAGACTAAACTTTTTCAATGGAGATCATTGAAATGTTCTTTTATTCTTCTAGGACTAGGCTTAAACCATGTATGTGAAACCGGCCATATAAGTACTACTGCATGTATTATCAGGCATCACAAAACATTGTGTTCTGATGTCTGCTTTCTTTGCATGTTCATACATTTGAATGACACAAGATCTTAAAATAGGCAGTGAGTCGTGGCCCGATCAATAAAAAAGTGACTGGAGGTCTAATCCATCAGACAGGCGAGTCAAGCAGTCGTGATCACTGCTCGGTCATTAATTGCTTTTCGGTCAGCGTCTGCATTCGCAGAAGTCTGGAAATGAAACATCTGCCGAGTGACAGGCAATGCCAACTTGCCAAACCGGATAGTTGGAGCAGGTACGCCTAAGGCACAGAACAGTCATCTGCTTGTTAAAACCAACTGTTGCGTTAGTATTCTAAATCCAACTGCCATGTTAAGGGACAGTCTGGAATTTTCCATGTTTATCTCTATTATGTTATCTTTTCTCTTGAATCTGATGATTGACGTGTAGAATAAAAAATGTAAATAAGATGTAGTGTTTTCTGTATGCATTATCCTAATTTGTGTACAGTAAATGGGATATGCTGAAGCATCTATTTTCATATTTTTGAAGGTTAACATAAAACATTTATTGAGTGCCATAATTAAAACTAGGTGGAAACTTCTGCCTGTAATAATATGGTAAAATATGCTTTAACATATTAGGCAAAGTAGTAGTTTAATAGCTTGTCTTAAAGATAGAGACCAGACAAGCTTATACCACTTTCACTGTAATTCATTCAATGCATACAGCTGATCTGCATATCTTAATTTGATTAGTTATGCTGATAAATACTGCCAAACAAAATGTCCAAATGACCGGACCAGAAGATAAGTGGTAAAATACTAAATCAGTGGGTTTCCTTATCCTGCTTTAATGAACTCTGCAACCAGTATATGTCCAATTTGCTTCCCAGAATAAAGATCTGCCAACAGTTTTCTAACACTTCATTACACATGTGGTGTGTCATGTTTCTCTCTGAATTCAGGACATGTTCGTTCAAGGGCCAGGGGCTAGTTCTGCTACGGTCTTGATCAAATCAATGGAAAGAGTGGTGGTTAAAACACGATTTCAACAGATTATGGAAGTAAAATGGAACCAGCATCATAATAGTTATTTTGAAGTTCTAATAATTTGATGAGTAACAGCCTCAATACGAGTGGAAATCCGGGATCAGATCTGATCAGTCAACAGAAACTTTCCCACTGACTCACTGAGTTTTGACAAGATTTTTCTGGTTCACAATATGTAATGAAATATGTTGAGACAGGTGTAATACATCCTTCTTCCTGGTCCTTTCATATCTTATTTTGATCTTAAACAGGCATAGGCCTACTGTACCAAAGTGTGAGAAAATTTCTTACACAGTACTGTATATGGGAAAAAAATGCATTCAAAGGCAAAGAAAACACTGTATAATCTCAAAGTGTGGAAAATGCTCACTGCCAATCTCAAATACTAATTTTATTATTTCAATGTGTTATATTTAAAGGTGTATTGGTTTTTATTTTTTTAATTGGTTATAATTTAAATCAAGAAAAGCCATGGATACATCATCTTAGTCATGGTTTTATAGAACATTTTGTTATAGACTATAACCAAATTTTATATTTTATTATGTTACTCTCTCTGTACTATAACTTATAGTTCAATCAATTATTCAACTCTGTTCAATGTGATGCTGTTTCACAGGAAGTATAAGCTCAGTTTGCCAGCAACAACAATGCATTAAGCAAGAATAACAGCCTAGTTTTATGGGACTCTCCTGACTCCTGAATGAGCTGTAGCCTGATTATTCCCGTATGTGTTCCTTCCTTGAAATTATAAAGTTCCCGAATAAGATGCATCCCACTTTCCCCACTTTGAGTCATCTTACAACACTTCAGGAGCTAATGGTCTTCCTCTAGGCACAGCAATGCTGAAAAAGTTTATATATTTGGGGCATCTCTCTCTCTCTCTCTCTCTCTCTCTCTCTCTCTCTCTCGCGCTCTCTGTCTGTGTCTCGGGGGGGGGGGGGGGTGG
>JAODUE010067996.1:0-15942 GCA_027564755.1 Amblyopsis hoosieri | reverse complement strand
CTAACATATCTTTCAGCTCGAGGCAGCACTACAAATACAGTTTTATGTTTTGAGAGAGAGAGAGAGAGAGAGAGAGAGAGAGAGAGAGAGAGAGAGAGAGAGAGAGAGGCATGGAGAGAGGGAGCGAGAGAGAGAGAGAGAGAGAGAGACAGAGAATATAGAGAGGCATGGAGAGAGGGAGCGAGAGAGAGAGAGAGAGAGAGAGAGAGAGAGAGACATAGAGAATATAGAGAGGCATGGAGAGAGGGAGCGAGAGAGAGAGACAAAGAGAGAGAGAGATAGAATATGCCAAAGCAAACTGAGAAAAACACAGACAAGAGAGAGGAAGAGAGAGAGAGAGAGAGAGAGGAAGAGAGAGAGAGTCAGCTTTAGTCATGCTTGTCCCATAAAGTGAAGATATATGAGACAGAGAGGCCTCCCTACAGCCTTTTTAATATCTGTGTGTGTGTGTGTGTGTGTGTGTGTGTGTGTGTGTGCGGTTACATTCTGTGACGGTTGCTTTGGCAACTGTTAAACTGTGCGTGCAGAATACAGTGTGTTGCTGTTCATGGTGGACATGCTAATGTTATTTAACAACAAATGCTTTATTCTGCACATCTATCTGTGCGTGTGTGTGTGCGTGTGTGTGCGTGCGTGCGTGCGTGCGTGCGTGTGTGTGTGTGCGTGCGTGTGCGTGTGTGTGTGCACGCGTGCCTGTCTGTCTGTAGGTTGTGGGATTGTATATAAACTACTATAAAGACTATTATGCATTCACTCACACACACACACTTGTAACTGCACACACACACACGCACACACACGGACATATGGACGCCACATGGTGAAACTGGGAGCACAGTGTTGTGTGTGTGTGTGTGTGTGTGTGTGTGTGTGTGTGCGCGTGCGTGCATGTGGCTACGTCAACCACCGCCCTCAGACATTGGAAACACTGCAGGTGGACGGAACATTCAGTACATTAACTCCCAATTGCCTGGCCGCACACACACATGCACACACATGCACACACACACACACACCAGCAATCCCTCAAAGGCAAGTCAAATGAAGCATTAGGTTTATGAATGCCAGTAGCAGAATGTGCAGCGTGAGAATGTGATAATGACATGGATACAATATTTATATTCAGAATTCAGGTTACAGTTTTTCTCGATTGCTTAGTCAGGTTACAGTTTTTCTCGATTGCTTAGACACAGGTACAACTGGTTCCTGGTACAACTCTGGTACGAATCTTCACACACTATTTTTAACAACTAGCACACAACGGTCCAAGCCTATAACTTGGGTCTGATTTTAACTTTGCCCTCTGACAACACACACACAAGCTGCCAATAACCTAGACTACATGACAAAACACTGCTACCAAAATTTACAAAATACCACTGGCGAGAGAAATATAACGGTACTGTAAACATTGGTGTGTGTGAGTTGTTAGACATTGTGTGAAGATTTGAGAAATTGTGATTTGTTCCAGTAATTGTGTCTAAGCAATCGAGAGAAGCTGTAATATGTTGACCGTATAGTCATTCTGGAGAAAGCTAGTTCACAGTTGAACATTCAATGCAAGCATTCAATACCATATATTGGGTGCTGCCTCAGAAGCTCCGTCCCACACGTTGGAAACTCAGGCTGGGATATAAATGAGTTGTGTGGTGCGATGTGCACCACTTTGTTTGTGTTGCTGTTTACACAGCCAGGGCAGTGTAGGAACACCAGAATATTTCTTCAGCGCACAAAGACCGGGCGGCTAGCAGAACGTGCGGCGTTATTTACCAAATTTGACAAAAAAGTGCTATTAGCTTACAATCGCCGACTATATCTTTATGTACATGTCACTGTGATGAGGGTGCTTGTGTTGTAGGGAACTATAACGCCTATTATTCTGTGCCTCTGGTAACGGTTCTGTGTATTTCAGGTGATGTATTACAGTAAAATACCTGGAAATGACCCACTAAAAAGGTCAATCTTTAAAGGTATAGTCAGCTATTGTAAGCTAATTGTAAAGCCCTTTTCACACATGCCAAATATCCCTGTATTTTACAGGGACTGTTCCTGCATGGGGTCATGTGTGAACGGGAACAGGGGTCCATATACCTGTATATCCGTTTCCCGAATATTCCACCACATGACCTAGTAACAATACAGGGAAAGAACTGGTATGGCTGGGATGTGAACGAAAGAAAAACTGATGCAGGGACAAGGGGACAAGCATTCAAGTAGTGTTCAGGTGGAGTAAGAACACCAATCACAATACTGTATTTAACACTTACAAATACATATTGTATATACCTTGAACATTAGCCTACAACTTAACACTCACCGTGAGTTAAATAGTTGTACTGGTTTTGTATTTTTACCATCCTGGTTGTCAAGACAATGAATAAAATACAATCAACAATTATTTATTTTTGCCTTCTGTTTCCCATGAACAAAATTGCTGTCATTAATTTATATATTAATGCTTTAAATACACAATTGTAATATGTTTTGTTCGAACACAAAATGTTTGTAGGCTACACTTTAAGTTACAGTATAGCAAACGCATGCACCGTACTGTAGCTGGGCTTCCAAATGTAGGCTATACCAAGCCTGGACTAATATGCTGACAACAGCGTAAGATATATAGGGCGTAAATTACTGTATATTTTATGTAGAAATGCGAAATGTGCGACGCAAGCTCAAAAGTAAGATGTAATCTGAAGTCTTCTGAAAATGTGTTTACGATGCTTGGCAGCATCCCATAAAGTATTGCATTAGCTGGACTGTCCAGGCTATTGTAACTATGCCGGTATTACCACGTCATGTGTGAACAGATGCAAGAGGTAAACTGTATGTATCTCTCTTCACTAACAAACACACAGGTCGGTTCTTTGAAACGGGCATTTATTGCTTCGGCACGTCTACATCGGGCCTTGGTCACGCCGGGAGAACTGAATCACACAATGCATTGATATTATATATAGCGCCAAAAATATAAGTGATATTTAGCACAAACATGAAATAAATATAACAAATACCTCGTTGGCCGCTTGTCATGAAAAGAGTTTTAAACTTCTGACGACTGCTTTGCTCCTGACGTTCACATTAACTACTTTGATAGCAAAATTCTCACGTGTGTTGGATACAGTCTCACCATTAAACTTGTAGTTGTACAACAAACAAACAAACAAACTTTAGTTCCGGTTATACATCATCAAATTAGTTTTGAACATATAACATACAGCGCAAGTGATTTATGATGATAATTACATTATTTACGTCAGAAATAAATATAGTATTGATTTGATGGAATGTATGGAGCTGCATATGTAAATGTGAATTACTTGTTAAATTGTATGTACATTACTGCAAAATACACTGTCTGTACAAATTCACCAAATATCGCCATGCATGTTGCAAGCTTACCATTTTCTGTGAGTGCTGAAAAAATGTGTGGGGCGGAGCTACCGAGGGAGTTTATTTTGATTCGAGTCAAAGATTGTTAGATTGTTCGATGTTCAGGTTGGTGAGACACTACTCAGAATTCCCTAGCCTCGTGATGCCATCCTGATCTTCTTTCCAGCAACAGTTTCACTTCGTTCTGAACAGAGGAGCTAAGACCATTATGTATTTTCATACAAAATAGTTGTTTGCTGCTATTTTGAATATGCAGTGTGTTTTTTATGTGGTCGTCTGTACCAAATTCCTCCTTAACGTAGTGCGTTCACCAGCTGATGGGCTTGGCCGTGTACAACAGCATCGCTCTGGACATCCATTTCCCGCCATATTGTTACAGGTAGACGTGTGCATGCACGTGTGTGTGTGTGATATTTTTTTGACAGTTGATTAACTAAGTTAATTGACTAAATCCTGGAAGTGTTTTTGGTAGATTGCAGAGTCTGTATTGATTATAGACTTCATCTACAGTGTTTTCCCTTGTCAGTCAAAATATTGAAAAAAAAGAGGCTGATAATGTACTTGCATACTTGTATTTGTGCTTACATGGATGCATAAAGCACCTGTTTTCTAATTGTGTAGGAAGCTTTTAACCCCGCCCACTGTACCATGTGACCAGAATGCCCCCATCGGCATGGCGACAGCCACCTTGGAGGACCTTCAGCAGATAATGCCGGTGAGTCTCACGCTACATCTATGTTAATACGTTTTAGTCTTAAAACGGGATTTTAAAACTAAAACAATCTCCATCCAGACAAGTGTTTTAACTCCATATTAGAATGTATCTGTCCGATATTAAAGGTCAGCTATTGCAAGCTAAATGTAAGCGGAAAAATGTTTTGACCACGGAGCGATACTGTTTAGATTTTAGCTCGAGGTTAGCAAGAATGACCTTACCTTTAACACACCTGAAGCACATATCACATGACCAGTCAAGTACACTGTGCATGTGTGTGTTTGTTCAGTTGAAGAACATTTACTACTACTGTAACAGAACAACAATGGCGGAAAAAAATAAGACCAGATGACCAATGACGAGGTGGAACCTTTTACTAAAAGTAACCTTTGAGCAGAGCCATGTTTAAGAATCTTCTGGCTCTGCCCAACAGAAACCGTTGGAGTTGTTGCAAAGTAACTACAGCCACATACTGATAAGACCCAATCAGGAAGCAAATGTGGGGTGACAGCATCATCGTTTCCAAACTGATCCAATCCCCTCCAGAATAGACCGCAACCCCGCAGTTTAAAAACTAAAACTGTGCAAGCAGTGTTTTGGTTTTAGGAGCTCTACAACTCAAGTAGTATGGATGCAAGGTGTAAACATAGTAATAGTACTATGTTTTAAAACTAAAACATAAACCTGTCTGTGTTGTAGTATATACTAATTATAGACTACAACACAGACAGGTTCTTAGGCCCCGTATTCATCAACGTTTCCATGGACATTCTCTATCATAGCAACAAAAGCGTCTCAGATGAAAAAACGCTGCGCTTTCATAAGCGCTTCCTAGCACTGCCAGTTGGGCTTTTTTAGCAGAGCGCCCGGCGTTTTCAGATGAGAAAAATAAGAAAAAAAAAACGCTTTGCTGGAAACCTTGTGGTCAGACATGCATAGCTCTCATTTGTACACTAGATGGCGGCAGAGTATATTGCTTCAGTTCAACCTAGCACTTTGAATTCCTTTATTTATTTATTTATTTTTTCTTGCCTCATCACTCTGTTATTATGATCTAAAATTAGTGTGTTGAAGGCACACACCCCTCACACACCCCTCACTATGGGAGGTGCTTTCAGGTGAAATGACGAATAGCCAAACCTGTGTATGAAACGCATATAGTAGGGTAACACTCACCTTTTACATTAGTGGAATGATTAATATGCACAGTCACCAACAGGTTGATGAACGTTACGCACAAACTATGGCCCACCCCTTTATACTCGTGCTGGGTCTTCTAGAATGATCTTTCCTGAATACCTTGCTTCACTAATGTATGTGCAGTAAACATAACAAAACGTAAATAGTAACTGTCTTAGGGCAGATAAATATTTTGGCTGCTGATAGTCGACAGTCCCCAGATGTTAACCTCATTTGGCTCGTTTGGCTGTGGATCCTTTTGATTACATAAGCACTTGACCAACTCCCCTCCTCCACCATATCTCACTTGTTTATTCTTCCCCTCTCTCTCTCTCTCTCTCTCTCTCTCTCTCTCTCTCTCGTTCTCTGTCTATTCATTGCCATCTCATGCGCATGGGCATTGCAGCAGGCACGTAGGCAACCTAATTCATCCTGTCTCCCATGCGGTCGCACACGCCCACTTTTCCACAACAGTGTTAGGCATGCCTGCATACACTTGCACTGACATTTACTTTGTTTGTGTTGGTGGTTTGCTCCTCTGTCAGTGCATGTAGACATAACTACACCTAGTGCATGTAACCACAGCTAGTGAGTGCTGACTTCTAACATGCTCCATTTGTGTTGAGGACAGCAACATAGTGGGACTGATTAGGTGAAAACACACCTTGTGAAGGCTACAAACACACCTTAGTGGTCTTATATTATATATATATATTTATTTTTAACAGTGTGTAAATATGAGAGTGCATATTATGTATGTATTATGCACCTATGTCTTATCTTTTTAAAGATTAAAGTTGTGGTACGCAAAGTACATTTCTGGATAACAGACCATGAAGATATCTGTCTATTATTTTCTCTCTCACACACACACACACACAAGATGATAAAGCAGGATATGTACTGTATACCCACGTGATATAAGTGTGAGAGACTGTGGTAACCACAGGAATACCAGCTAGGGCTTGCCAATGACGTCTGGCTCATTGTTATACTGGAAGTTATATCAGAGACACTTTAGTCACACACTCAAGTATGTGGTTGGCAGTGTTGGGCAAGCTACATTGAAAATGTTGTGAGCCGAGCTACCAGTTACTCTACGTTAAATTAAGCTACAGCAACACGGCAAACTTTGTTTACTACATTTAAACTTTTTTTTTTAAATACATTTTATTGTACCAACATTCAAAAGTGTCGGTCAAACAAACAAACAGGAAACATTGTTCAGTTCAATTGTTAATTAAACAATAAGCTACGTTCTCTGCTCTCACTGTTCTTTCTATCACGTAAACTCAGCCATGTCTTTATTCCCCCTCAATCTCCTGCATCAAAGTCTCAGGCATCAGCCCATGTAGGTACATGTATGGGATGGCATCACATACTGATTCTTAGCAGTTGTATCAGACTTCAGCTTGAGCTGCAGATTCAGAAATGCTTGGGAAAATGTAGCTTCTGTGGACGCTACCGCACTACTTGATCAATTAGTAGCTTCGCTACTGATAAGCTATTTCATTCAGAAAACAGCGCCGCTACCGTCACGCTACTGAGAAATGTAGTTTACTGCCCAACACTGGTGGTTGGGAAATGGATGTTAAAGGTGATCTATATATTATTTAAAAAAACGTCATATTTAACCAGTTAGGGTCTCTTTGAGTTAATTTAAAATCTTTAATAGACGCAACATCTATTTATTGACGTGGCCAAGAGGGTCGCATACGACATACAAACAGTGAACAAACAGTACAATTTATGCAGCTGACAGTAACAACTCACTGGTATATTTTAAGTCCATTTTAAGTCCATGTTAAGCATTAAAGGTAAAGTCAGCTATTGCAAGCTATTTGAAAGCTATGCACATTTTGTCCAATTCACCACAGTATCTCCTCACATTTTTGCTAGCTTACTGTTCTCTGTGAGTGTGGAAAAATGAATCCGGTACTTCTACACAGCCCTGGCTCCGTAAATAGGAGCATAAACAAAGTGGCGAAAAAACACTCACATCAGCAAAGCCGTAATACTACGCTTTGCTTCAGAATGCGTTTCAATGTGTGGAGCGGCGCCGCGGAAGGATTTTGTTAGCAAGCGTTCTCGAAAATGACTAAACCTGCCTTTATTATAGCAGCAAACAACTATTTTCCAATGTATGTCCAAAAATAGTGGAGTAATTGTGTGCTGAGCAGGGAATGACATCACATCATACTTTGTGTGTGTGTGTGTGTGTGTGTGTGTTGTAGCTAATGTGTTCTTTGTGTTCAAACGTACAGTAGCTGGACAAGGCAATGCATATGTGTGTGTGTGTGTGTGTGTGTGTGTGTGTGTGTGTGTGTGTCCCATGAAGCTTTGTTTTGGTCTGAAGTGCTTGTCCGCTTAGTGTGCCATCTAGTGGCAGAATGTCATATAGATTACCTTTAAATGACGTGTCCTGTTGATGATGCATGCATACTGTATGTTTGATGACAGTAAATGCATACAGTAGAACTACAAACAGTTAGAACATCCTTATAGTGTAACTGTACTGTGTTTTTTTTTTAGCTGTAAACTAAATGTTAGGAATCATTTTTTTATGAAAATCTGGATTTTATTGGTTGAAAATGGCTCTGCACGTGATATACGTTTAAAAAACGACCAAGGTCCTTGCTGGTTGCCGACGGTGCTTTTGGTTTGCCAAAATGATGTGTGTCATCAGAATCAGATGATGTTTTAATAGTGTCCCCCTCTCAGCCCCTCCCCTCACTCGGCTCCTTGACTACGTTTCAGCATTTTTCAAGGTTGAGCAATGGGTGGAGTCAGGCTCAGAGCTGGGGTGAAGTTACACTTTGCACAACATAAGTACTTCCTTCCTGTTTGAGAGCCGCAAAGCTACCTGATTTGACCTGCCTGTGTCTAATGCAGCAGGCTAACAAAATATCTCCCTGGATTATTAAGGAAACATAGATGTTAAAAAAAATATAGAAATCCAGCCAATTTGTCGTGATGATGGTGAATATTTGTGATTCATTAACAGAACTCTTGATTATTTAAAAATATGTTTTTGGCTGTAAAATCATAGTTTAGTACTTAGATGTAATAAACCTAAAAATTAAAAACGTATCTCAAAAGAACCCTTAAAACTAGCAATAACGTGTTCCAGATTTTCCCTGTCCAGATCGATGCACACAAATTCAAGCATATACTGTACAAACTCACTCACAAACGTCAACACAGTGTTCATGTATTAGACTATTCCTGCTTTGGCTGTCAGTGTCATTTAGTCAAAGTAATTAGTCAAAGTGCTTAGTTCTAATATTTAGGTTTCTCCTTTCTGCATTCAAATGTTACACATCCCTCATTGTCAAGTACTATGCTGTGTTTACAGGAGCTGGCTCGTGGATTCGGAGAGCTGCTGAGCTATGAAGGAAACGTAGAAGAAGACTTCTACCTCACCTTCCAGGTAGCAAATGGACATTTTAGAACATTTCACATTTTATACTCATTTGCCTCCATTGATGAACTGAATGAATGAAAAGGTTGGTACAGTTGGTCCGTGTTGTGAAATGTGAAAGGGGCTCGATCCAGCTATAATTCTTAATTAGTGTAACATGTCTTTTGTTTTGGGTCATCAGTTCAAATTAATGTCCTGTTAAGGAACGTTGCCCTCGTAATTTGCAGGTGTTTGAAATATAATGCAAAGGCATATTTTTATTTTATTTTAATGCCATCAATTATTGATTAATTAATGCAAATACAACTGTTGACGTCTCAAAAAAATCTGCGCAAAAAATGGTGGAGGGAATCACAGTGCCAACTCCTCCACCATTTTCTAACATGAAAGAGGTGGGGTTAAGTCTTGAAGTAAGAGTCAGATATTCATTAAATGCACCCCGGGAAAACATTGGGTCCCAAAGCACTTGGCAGGAACACCATAGCTCTGATAAGAAGGTCACATGGGATTTGAATAGTTGAAGAGACAGAGACACCATGGTTACATGCTAAATATAGCACAGACTGACAAAAGAACAGTGGATCATAGGTAAAATGACCGCAGTCCTGTTACTCCATACATTTACGCATCACTCTGTAATGTTTAAGAATTAAACAATTATATATGTATTATTTTAATAATATATCTATTATTAAACTTAATAATATGAAGTAATACATCAATATTCATTTATTATTATAAACCGCATAACTCTCTCAGTTAATGATTTACACATGGAAGTTAGCTATCTGTATATCTGCCTTGCTGTGTGTGTGTGTGTGTGTGCATGTGTGTATGTGTGTGTGCGCACTTGTGTGTGTGTGTGTGTGCGCGGACACGTGTGTCTTGCATATAGTTATATGGTGTTAACATGTGTTACTTTATTCCTTTAAAGATTAGCCATGAAAATTAAATAATCTGAATAAGAATAAATGCAAATAGCAAATATATCTTATTAAGGAAAATAATATTAAGGGGTTTATTAGGGGATGTGTTAAACATGCAGCTGTCTGACTACTGTGTCCAGGTTTTTCATGAGGAGATGGGTGTTGTCAGGTCATATAACCTGAAGCCAGGAGGAGATAAGATTCCTGTGACTAAACAAAACAGGAAAGGTGGGTCCCTTCTAAGACACTTTGGCCTGCAGGTGCCATTCTTAAAGTCATTAAATGACTTTTTAACATCACTCAGATCACTGGTTTCCCAACCTTGTTGCTTAATAGGTTTGAATTCATACCTTTTTCCTCTGACGGGTTACCCAATAGAACCTGCGTACATTTTGCTCAGGTTTTACTTTTTAAATAGTATAACTGCTAATATCAAAATGCAATAACCTTGATGACCAAACGTGTGTGTGTGTGCAAAAGTAGTAATATTAAAGAAAAAGTATAAACAAGGTTTTTATTAATCTTTTAGTAAACTGTTTGAACAAGATTTTTATGAAACAGTTCAGCTTGAGTAAGTGTCCGTGCAGAAGCTTGGAAACTTGTCTTTGTACCTTCAAAGTCTACAGTATGTGCAGAATGAAACAGACTTTATTTTACTTACACTTGATTTTTGCATTAAATTATGTTATTTTGCCGTACAGAGGCAATTCTGTCACAATGTGTCCCATCATTATCTTGCGTGTGTGTGTGTGCGTGCACGTGTGTGTGTGTGTGTGTGCGTGTGTGTGTGCAAACAGGTAGGAGAATGTAATGTAATAATGAAAATCTTATTATGTCCTTTTCATTTTACTTAATCTGATCAAATAAACCTTTTGATCTCTCTCTTTCCCTCCCTGTTCCTCTCTCTCTTTCCCCCTCTATCTCTCACCCCCCCCCCCCCCTTTCCAGAGTACATCCAGTTGTACATCGACTTCCTGCTGAACAAGTCCATTTACAAACAGTTTGCAGCCTTCTACCATGGCTTCCACAGTGTGTGTGCCTCCAATGCACTCATGGTGAGGCGTGAGTGGGAGAGAATGTACTGGTTTAAGTCCTTGATCCATCCACCAGAATGTGGAATGCCAGTTTTGTCGGACCACCAACAAACTGCGCTTAAAATGTTGAGATTAGCTACTACTCACTTATGAAGATTTATAGTAATCACCAATAACATCCACCAATACCTCATAGTCCATGGTCCATCGATGACGGTCAAAAACAATCTTGTTACATTGGCAAAGTTCAATGTCAATCTAAAATGATAAAATATTATATAATATATTAGTCCAACACATTATTACATTAATAAATGCTTTGCGTCTGAGCAGACAAAATTCTCCTTAAATTCTATCATATACCGGTACTCTACAGTAGTTTGACGTTAGCCTAGCTCTCAAAATAGCCGCTCCATGCTGCAAAGTTTCGACTGACAGATCGCTTAAACCAATAGGAGCTGTTTATAACCTGCATAAGCCAATGACAGTCTGTGTTGAAAGACGAGCCGCCTCTCTGCTTACAGCTAAGCCAAGCTAGTTGAAAAATGTGTTGATATATTCTGTAGCAGCAAATGCAACTCCGAACATGTGAATTTTTTCTTTTATCGAGAAAATACTAGTCACAGTGTCGCAGAGCCAGCCTTTCCTTATGTAAAGTCTGGGACACAGCGCGGCAAGATCAGCCTACTTGACAGGAGAGGTATTTTGATTGACGTGCACAACAACCATCTACGTAACTCGCTGTCAGTCTGATGTTAAATTTATACAGAGGAATTTGATGAGAAACTTACCAACATGACTCTGGTATTGTTCGGTTAGATAAGTAGGCTACTAATAGTGCTTAAAATAAATGTACTGAAATTGAAACTGAAATAAGTAAATAATGCAGGCTACTGCACTATAGCATCGCACTGGAATTACACCAACATATCTAATTCCCAATTTCGGAAAGCGATTTCAGGCTTACAGGGGTCTATGCATCAGACGTTGATGACAGAGTTGCTTATGTGACCTAGCGCTAATGGAGGGAAGAGGCTGAGACTACTAGTCACAGGGCAAAAGTGTATATGGTAAAAAAAATGTTCGATATCTTACCGTTCTGTGCGTGTTAAAAAAATTATCCGATACTTCCACACAGCCTTGTCTTCGTAAATAGGAACACAAACAAAGTGGCGAACACCGCTCACAACAACAAACCATAGTACTATGCTTTGCTTCACAAAGGTGGAGCGGCACCGCGAGGGGCGGATAGGAAAATGATTTTGATTTTAGCTTGAATTTAGCAAGCATTCTCCTAACCCTGCCTTTAAATGTGTTTTATCTGCTCAGTCACCCCTGCCTGTACTGTAGCCTATGTCATTTCTTAATGATACGCATTGTACTGACTGCATTGATTGTGCAGTAGGCTATTAACCTGTCCAGCATGTTTTAAGACAGTTGAGCAGACTCAAGAACATTAACATAGCCTATTACAACATATTTAGGGTAGAAACAAAGTTACTAGGCCAGTGGTTCTCAAACTGGGGGTCGGGACCTCCCAGGGGGTCCCGAGACACAGAGGAGGTGGTCACAAGATGATTTTCAGAAATGAAATAACATTTTAAAATTATTAAAATGGCATAATTTTGACATAATTGTTAGCAGTAGTACAGTTTTATACATTACTTTGATGCATTCTGCTTCTCGCCTGTATTAAAATACTATCAAATAATATTATGGCTGTTATTCTTCTACCACATCTGGGGATAGCGGGAGTCGCGAGTCTCTGGCACTGTTATTTTGGGGGTCGCTAGCTGAAAAGTTTGAGAACCCCTGGTATAGGCTACTGTAGCCTAGGCTAGAAGTACCAGCCTAGTATAGGCCTAGTGTCTGACAACTCAATTGAATGCAGTGGGCCTGCGGGGGTTCTAACCAGCGAGTTCGTGATCACCTATCGCCCTGCTCTAGCTGTACCACTTGCCGCCTGGTTTTAATGATAATTCATACTTGAAACGATAGTAATAACTGTCTGGAATTTTGCAGTGGTCTACCGGTAACCGTTACATCCCTAACCAACCATATGAATTCAAAACACCAGTGTGTGCAGGCTTTAACAGTTGTGGTAAGACTCTCTGTTTGCATGCAAAACAGGAAGGAAGTGCACTTGTCTTTCTTTGGTAACTCTTCTGGGTCCGTGTGAATAAAGGTGATAGCAAGAGCCATGTGGAAGAGAGAGTTGAACCAACGGAAGATCGAAACTTTCAACGGTCATATGGGGGACACAAAACAGTTTTTTTATATATTAACAATTATAATCGATAAATACAGATACATAACTGCAATTTGTATTAATAGCTAGTCCATAAATGCATCAATTTACATTGACAATATACTCTATGGGGTACATTTAGTATTTGTGTCTAACTTCCGGGAACTGTTTTGAGGTTCACTATCCGCCATTGCAAATTGGGGTGAACGGAGTTGACGCGACTCTCTCTTCTACATGGCTCTGGGTGAGATTAATGACTGGTGTCAGTACTAGTAACAGGTGAAATAGGACAGGCAAGGACAAGGAGATCAATGGATCAGAGACTGTACACGCTCTGTACACGGGGGGGCGGTGACTAGGTTAGCTACGGTAAAGCTACCGGGAAACAGTTACATTACTACAGTTACAGTAATACAAAGAAGTTCAATGATTACATTGGAAGAGGAGTCACACTGTATGTTTTGTAATGTCGGTGGCGAAGACGTTTGTTCCTCTTCCACTCTTACAACAGCCATCTTTGTGCGTGCAGCTACACAACCATATACGCCCCCACACACAAGCATGCCCATGCAGTTGTTTTGTTAAGTGATTACATCCTTGAAGAATGAGCAAATAATTGTATGTCTGTCTGGCTGATTGCTCGCTTTTCTGTTGATGTACTGCAGAGGTCTTCAACAGGGGGTCCGGGACCCCTAGGGGGTCCTCAGAGGTACTGCAGGGGGTCCTCCAAATTGTCAGAAAATATACATTAACATAACTACAACCTAGCTATAAATGCATTCATCTGTAAATAATTATTTGAATGGCTTAGCATTGTACTTTTAAACATGGAATCATAGGCAGCTCTTTCGTTGTTAAAATTATTTAAAAATAGATATGGCATATATAGATATGTACCGTGTTTCTAACAGCCATGGTCCTTAGCTTGAAAAACGTTGGAGACCTCTGATGTTCTGTATTTAGCTCAATTGGTCCCATAAACAAATATGGACATGGATTACTTGAAACATCAGAATGCTGTGTATAATCATGCTTTATGGAAGCCATGACGAATGGTGTTTCTCTGAGTACTTGACCATTTCTGGAGGGTTTTGTGAACCTCTTTTCTCTAAATACACAGCAGTCAATCAACTGTTGTACAGTAGGGAAGTGTGCGTGTGCATGTATGTGCGCATGTCACAAGCAGGAAACAAACTTTATAGCCATTCCACAGGGAGGAAGAGAGTCATACAGTATATGAACTGTATTTAGCTTAGTGACGTGTCTTCTGTGATAGCCAAGGGAATGGTAGGACAGCATAATAAGGCCTGCACCGCTGATTCTGGTCTTATTCTCTCCTCTCCTGTATTGAAAATGCTGTGGTGTGCACTCTTCTGCAGCCCTAAAAATGTGTGTGCTTTGCGCTTGTGTGCTAACAGTGGTTTTTAGGGCATGTATTTCTGTGCGAGCGTGCGTGTGCGTGCACACGTGGTCTACTGTGGGGATCGGAGTGTATGTCAGTATTTAACAGTTTGGTATTTGCAGCACAGTGCATATTTTATGGTTCGGTTCGGCCTGTTTGTCAGCCTCTTTGCCAGTGGGTGTTTATTTTGGCACTCAGACAGGAGACTTGGAGCTTTGGAACTAAGTTGTTAGATAATCTGAGGCCAGCTAAAGCTCTGTCTGTCAGCCCATAGAGCCAGCAAGGTCAAGCAAGGTCACCTTCCAGCCAACAGATGGCTGTTGTTGCTAGGGGAAACGGTTGAATATCATCCCTTTCAGGCATTAATTCTAACAATTACCTATGTCTGCTTGACTGACAGACTGCCTGGCTGACATACGTATGAAGAGTATTGGCTAGTTCAAATAATAATAATACTAATAGGATATGCTTAGGTGATCCACAAAGCTGGTCACGCTGCCCTTGTTGGTGGCAGTCAGGGATTTGTTTACATCGCTGAAGCATGTGCTGCACAGTATCATGTTTGGTAAAGAGACAGAACCAATACTGTCCTGGCTCATCAGTCAACATGAGCATGAACTTGGTTACTTTCATTTCAGGCCTGGTTTGTGTTAACTGTTTACAAACAGTTTACAAACTGCTTACAAACAGTCAATAATGTAACTTGTAACTTGTAGTTTGTGTGCTGTATATTCAATTGTTTTTAGGGGATTTAACATTCAGTAACCAGTGATGTTATGGTTATAAATACTGTAATTATGTAGTGATGCTGATATGTAGTTATTGATTCTTGTTAGTGTTAGTCTTGTTGTTTTTTCTTATTGTATTTAATATTTAAATTCTACAGCTGTTCTGCTTTGGTCCAACTGTGGATTGTGTAAACCTTAAAATACTGAAATCATAATTACGTTTTTTGAAAATACAGTAGATCGTACAAAACATGAACATATAAAAGTAAACATTTGCAGAGAAATAAAAGATGGACTCAGTTATCATGGAGAAAGATTATTGATCTTTGAACTCGATCGATACAAAAACACATCTCCCTTCAATGCCATAGGGTGCTATGCTCCGCCCCACACATTAGACACACATTGCCAAGGCTAGGATAGTTAAGTGAGGTGCAGTCTGCACCACATTGTTTGTGTTCCCATTTTCAGAAACAGGGATGTTTGGTAGCGAATCATGAGGAGATATTTGCTGAATTTGACAAAAGGTTTATTATCCTACAATCCCTGAGTCCACCTTTTAATCGGACAACAATATATCCGTGTAAAACAAGTTGGACTGGTGGGGCTGCTGGAGGGAATGTACTGTAGCTTTACCTTTGTGCTTCATTCTACTTGCTTCATTCTTTATTCTTCTTGCTTCATTGTTCTTGCTTCATTCTTCTTGTTTCGTGCTTCATTCTTCTTGCTTCGTGCTTCATTCTTCTTGCTTCATGCTTCATCATTCTTCTTGCTTCGTGCTTCATTCTACTTGCTTCGTGATTCATTCTTCTTGTTTCGTGCTTCATTCTTCTTGTTTCGTGCTTCATTCTTCTTGCTTCGTGCTTCATTCTTCTTGCTTCATGCTTCATCATTCT
>JAODUE010067985.1:0-15943 GCA_027564755.1 Amblyopsis hoosieri | reverse complement strand
CCAAGTCCCCCGGGCCTGCCAGCGTGTCACCACACTAGCCAGCCCCCGCCAGAAGAGCCTCGAAGCCGGGCAAAAGCCCCGGAGCGCACCGCTGATCTCCAGAGAGGCGACTATTTTCTCAAGTTGAGTGCAGGGGAACATGTGCCCCTCCCGAGGGTGTGGGGGGGGGGTGTGGCACATGTTCCCTTGCCTACCCTGACTTATATCTCACCGCACGTCACTGGTTTATAGTAGCCCAAAGTTATGTGGGTTACATAAGCCCCACCAGACCTAAATGGTAGCGCTCCACCTCCCACACAAGTTCTGACTCCTTCCCCCACAGCGAGGTGACATTCCACGTCCCCAAAGCCTCTGCTCAGGTACTTTTCACATTCATCTCCATGTTTCATGAATCATTCCAACTCCCATACTCCGGCACCGCCCACTCTGCCTATCTTATGCTCCTCAACATATAGTTTAGCCTTACACAATAAAATAGCCTCAACAGATCGCTAATTCGGGCTCTTATCCTCAACCCCGCCCATAGTGGTTGACCCATTAGCCACACCAGCCAACTCAAACACTACACTAACACCGACAAGCCTACATATTAATGCTCTCCTCCTACTATACTGACTAGCCTGGGTTAATCCTCTATAATGCACAACACCAAATAGCCAACATATTCAGAGTCCTGAAATTCTAAAGAAAGCTGCATTCAAAATAAAAAGTTCTAATAACAAGTGTAGTCTAGTAGGAAGTTATCACTTTTTAACATGCTATTCTACCTAGTGGAAGAGAGCCTCACCCGCAAGAGGGAGACAGAAGAACCATATATCAGCTTTCTATGGTGCCATGTTGTAAGCCTACTGCTGAAATTGGCAACATGTAGATGATATTAAAGACCACAGTTGCCTGATTTGTGCCTTCTGGACAAAAATAATGTTTGTTCCAGACACAGTACAACAGCATTGGTGGCTGAGGATGATTTCACACCTGTAGTCTGCAGAACTAAGAAACAAAAGCTAATAAACTGCTTCCTGACTGAAGACCATAAGCTATAGAACTAGCTATAGCAAGCCTTGGCACAGGGCAGCATAGGCGACGTATGCATAGAGTAAGCTAGCAGAAAGTTAAAGTAGGCCACTGCCCCTCGTGCACAGATAAGCCTGAGTGCTGGACGACTACTGCTAAAGCAGGAAACAGATGGCCCTGCACATGCAGCCTTGAACACACACACACACACGTACACACAAAGCTCCAAAACATGCATTGAAGAACCAGACATTAGCTAGAATAGACGGATTACAAATGCACAGCTCTAATCCCGAACACTGTCCGTGTGTACACATACTGGGGATCTAAAGCAAAGGCAATATCTGTTTTTGTTTAATGGAAAAAAGATGGTTGGAAAACAAAACAGAAGTGGGCTTCATTGTAATTACGTAGCCTTGCAACATCCGAAGTGATGCCGTCGGGTGGCGTGCCCTCATCCCCTTAGTCCTCGCTGGTGCCTGTGCACCGGCCCACAGCTACCCACAACACACTCTGTCCTTTCATTACCATTATCATATGCACCTGTGTGACATGGGAAGGTGTACAGCAGTTTGTTACTACTTTGGGATAATAATATCCCGAATTTGAATGTAACAAATGGTTCACAAACATAATATTTAGTTTTAACTAAGTGATTCGCTGAAAAATACATGTTTGAAAATAAGTGACAAATGAGGAAACGTGCAATATCAACTCTTTTTCACCTTCGTGCCTGGCTGGCTGCCTCGTTTCTATTGGCCGTGCGGGTATTCGTCACAGTGCGCAGCACAAGCAATGGGAATGAATGGGTTTCAGAGGTGCTGCTGTCATTTCTGTCTGAAAGGGCCTTAAGAGGTCATACTTTCAGCAACACTACTTTATGTTTTCATTTACCGTAACATTGTTATTGATTTAAACTGAAGTTAAGCAATCATATTCAATTAGACATTGTCATATCATAAATGTTATTCTTATTGTCATTCTGACATTATAATTTTTACGAAACATATGGGGCTACAAACAGCATACATTTAAACTGCATTGACGGATGTGTACTGTAGTTGTCATTGTCATTGTTAATGATTTGGAACAAATGCAGTAGGCCTATATAGAAAATATGTTGTGCAGTTGCAGTTAACAAACATCAAATGTGTCTTAAGTTTCACACAGGCCTACAGTGTTTGTACATGGAAAATATGCAGGGTCTAGTTTATAGCACATCATTCAAAAGTTACTGTAGGCTGAAGGATCGAGCTTCCCTCAGAGAAAAATAAACTTTGTTCCCATTAATAATACTAAACTTTACTTGTATAGCATTAGTCACCAGCTACATAGGTATATGGACCAGCTTATGTGGGTGTAACGCCATTTCCTGGCAGACTATGTTTGGCAAACCGGTCACAGTGTCTGCACATAAATCTGACAACCTGGCAAGCCCACTGATCTACCAGTAAGATGACATGATTGGCAGGGGGCTCTGTTTCGCTATTTGGCAGCTGTTTTCCTGAACTGTCTTTTAAATGAACGAGAATGACCTTTGTTTGATGGCTTTCAGTGCTCTAAAATGAAGAAGCAGTGGGCAGTGTCTATCTGTCTGCTCTGACAGCCTATGTTCTATCTGTATGCTAACTACCCTGTCATTTCTGTATTGCTATCAATGTTGATAAAGGATTAATGCTCTAAACATATTTTTGGATTAGCATCCCTGCAAATCCCTCCCTCCCCATTACAATATTTGCTGACAAGGCCATGTCTGACTTTTACAAGAATAATATGCTGTCTTCAAACTCATTTATCATTTTTTATAAATAACCCATTTAAGCAGTTGTTCACTGAAAAAGGAGCTCTTGAACAATTTTCACACTGTGTACTCCCAGATTAATTGCATTGAGTCATGTATCACTAAATAGATAAACAACCTTGAGAAGAATCCTCTAGTGTGGTCTCAACATACAGTATTCCATCAGTTATAGCTTACTAAGGGAAAAATAAAACATTTGCAAAAAGCGTAATCTTTAAATCTTCTTGAGGACGGCTGAATGATTTGAAGGGTTACCAAAAACAGCTTATTAAAAAAAAAAAGTAAATGTAGAACCACTAAATTACAGTAAACCTGAACGTTTCCCCGGTCACTGTCGTAACACTGTGAGCAGGTAAGGCTAATTCCACTGTCTGGTGTTGCCCACCGGCACATATCATAAGCAGATAATACAAGAGAGCTATTCCCAGAAGCTGTGTGTTGGCCTCAGGTGACCCTGTGTGTGGCTACTAAGCTAGCAATTAGCCAGTGGCAAAGATTATTGTGCTCATCCTCGTCTCCATCTTTGTTCCATCCGCCCTCACTGTCCCTTTGTTCTTGTCATTCAGTCTGGCTTCATTACCCTCCTCTCTCGCTCTCCCCGTTTGCCAACACTAGGACACGGGAGTAACGCAGTGTGTGCAGGTGACTTGGCCGGTGTACAGTGCTTCAGGTATCAGGGCCAGTGATGATGTATCCTCTACCTGCACGCGTCTCAGTGTGACTTGCCCTCACAATGAACTCCCGTTGAACTGAGGAAGAAGCAGTAGAATGTAGTGAGGCTACAATGAACACTTAACACTGGTGACAGACAATATACTGTATGTATAATGTATCAGACATTGTGTTAGCACCAGAGGGTGAGCCTTACTGTACCTGCTCACAATCATATCACTGCCATAAGCCATCCATACGGTACCAACAGGTGCAAACACGATACAAATTCAAAAACACAACCAAGTCAGGAGCGCGCAGCAAATCGAAAAACACAAAACCAAGTCGCAAACGTAAAGTTTCTTCTTCTGCACTAATGGCCGATGTAGGCTCACCAGCACCATGACGTGGCCACAAACGTACATTACGTAAACACCTGCAATTTATTTCAATGAGTTGCCGATTTGCAACACTAAATCGGAGAAATTTTTCAATTGTACAAGTTACGTCCACAATTATGAGAGTGAGTAATGTGAGTCAGTATTGATTCTGCATGCTGGTCAAATGTACATCTCATTTCCTGCAGTGTATACTTGTGTGCATATTAAGACTACACCTACTGTATCTTAACTGTAGTATTCAGCAAAAATCACTAAGTAAATAAATAAATCGGCTCTCTACATGCTGAGGCAGAATATTCCGTAGAAACATAACAGTGAGCACTCACAACTGCAAATGTCTAAAAATTCAAGAGTGACATGCCCCTTATACGCCTTTTAGACCGTCTAAATTCATTTCAGGCTATGTCTTAGAAATGTAAGTAAACCTCTGTTTTGTACACTGTGCTGTTTGCTAACTGTTATGTTAACAAAACAAGCTTGTAAATTAAACAACATCAGATCAGAAAATTATCAGAAAAAGTATTACAAATATTATTAGGCCAGATGTCAAAACGTTATTGATGCCTAGATAAATTCCTCAGTGTAAATGTTGCACTGGAAAGATGGACAAACTAATCAATCGATCTATATATACTTTCATTCCACTAATCGATGTTGTTGCATGGGCTTGGATTTTGTAATTCAGATTTATATTCAGTTTGTATATTATGAGAATATTTACTTTAATCTTAATCATTAACATTGCTGATATTGCAACTATGATCTCATGGTATGGAATTAAATATTAATGTTACTCTCATACGTTGCCATGCAGCTTTTATTGGATTCCAAGTAGGGGTGGAACTGGATGCTTCTGAAACCAAGGCCAAAGCAGAAATACCACTGTTTACCATCGTGTAACAAACTCATGTTTCATTTAACAATTATCACAGAACCGCAGAGCCTTTCTAGTGTTGCATCAAAACACAACACCAAGCCTACATCCTTTTCTTCTCTTGAATTGCCAATTAACCCGCCATCACTACAATGTCAGGGCTTTGCGGGTGTTATGGTCTGCCTTCCCATTGTATTCTTAAACAAAACAATAAACTTCATTTACAAACATAGCAAGGACTCCACACACATGGAAGGCAGCGACTCGCTCTTTTGGCCAATTGCCAGCGCAATGGGTTGTTCAGTATGGTCCGTCAACACCTGACATCTTCTATTGCATATTCTGTAGCAGTTTTGTCTTTGATCTGCTCGCATCGTGGAACACTTCCAAATGTTTTTAAAATGAAAAGGGACAAGGTAACTTCGACTGTGCTGGAAACACCTGTCCAGCCGTGCCCTAGGTTTATTTCTGTTTCGTGTCACTGCCCTCGTGTTGATTGTGAATGGCTTTCACCTGTTCCTTATTATGCCGACCAATGATGTGTTTTTAGTATTTGTGTGTTTGTTACCTTATGTCCGTTTGTCCGTGTTGCTGCCTGTCCGTTCTGGGTTTTCTTTGATTAATTAAACCCCTGAAAATCTACTCTGTTGGGTACTTCCCGCTCCCGACCTTAACATTACCTAGGCAATCTGGGTTTTCATGACACGGGATGCATCTTTTTTCAGTTTGACTCCACAGATTCAATGTTACAAATGTTATGTGTTTATAGTGTTTTCCTCTTTAGAGTTCAAAATTGTTGGTAATAGTAAAAAAACACTTAATAAAATACTTGGAGAGCACTATGTACAAGACAAATAAACAGCAATTCACCTCAGTCTCCCAAAACCTCGGTTGTACCGCTCACTATGAAGCTAATTTGAGAGTTCAGAGGTGCACTGTGGGTTTTGTAGTCCCTGTAGGTGGTGTGGCGGGGTGTTAACACAGTTGTCAGAGTGTGACCTCTTCCCCGGTATAGCAGGCTCCTCTCGAGCCTGTACTGTAGTACGAGAACGCTTGAGCACTTTTGATAAAAGTCGAGACCCAACGGCACGCACATCTGCTCCGGACGCCCCTAGCGCTGCCATATGGCTGGCAAAGCACGCCTCCCACTCATCCTCCACAGAGAGAAGAGAAAATTCCCGAGTGCCTGACAGAGACAGTGTGTGTAAGGGAATGAGACATAAGGAAGGAATAAAGGACAGACACCTGATAAGTGAGGAGCAGCCCCATGTCCCCTATTAGGACCGCGTACAACTCTACACAGTTGGTGGTTAAAGTGTGCACAAGGGGGGTGTGTGTGCTTGCGTGTGCGCGTGAGAGTGTGTTGGGGGAGGGGGAGATGCAACAATGTCTTTTTTTGGGAGGTTCGTGGGAAGACGTTGTGGATATGTTCGTTTCTGTGTCAGAACTCTCCTCGGTGTTGTGTAAAGACGCATTACCATCAACCCCCCTGAGAGACGGCCTTGCCCAGACGCACATGCGGCTGCATGCAGTTGGGTTTGAAACACTAACTGAATGCAGTGTATCTGAGGCAATGGACCAGGACCCTCTTTCTGCACCATACAGTCTTATTCTCATGCACGCCCCGTCTCTCTTTGGCTTCGTGCCTCTGTACCCAGCTCCCCCAACATAACCCCCACCCTCCCCCACGCCCACATGTGGCCTGGGGCGTAGATACCACCAGATCAATACTTCTGCTAACTCTGCTGTGGATGGCCAGCTCTGAGACTGGCAGGGGACGGTTGTTGCACAAACACAGCCACACTGATCTTTCACAAATACATAGAGTGTGTGTGTGTGTGTGTGTGTGTGTGTGTGTGTGTGTGTGTGTGTGTGGGGGGGGGGGGGTGAATGTGTCTGCCTGTGTCTCTGTGTGTGTGGAGGTGTGGGTGTGTGTGTCTGCCTGCGTGTGTGTGCGTGCGTGTGTGTGGGTGTGTCTGTGTGTGCATGCGCAACACTCCACAAAGATCAAGTCCGACTTCACCGACTGGCCCATGACTTACTGTAAGCCTGGACATGTGTGTGTGTGTGTGTGTGTGTGTGTGTGTGTGTGTGTGTGTGTGTGTATGTGTATGCAATACAACGCCTTGTTTTTGTGTGACTGTAAAAGGTTGATGGTTATCTGTGACTGAAACATGTCTACCCAACATTAGGCTACCTGTACCAGCTAGAAGCTTGATAACGTACTGCTATTGCTTTCGGAGCTACTCATCTAGAGCCATCCATTGATTGCAGCTGTGGTACAAATGACGCGATCCCTCTATGAACCATCTCTCTCGCTCTCCCCCTCCCTGTTGATGTTTCTGTTTCCAGCTTGAGAAGGAATAGCCACACACTGCACAACAAGACAGAGGTATCATTAATAGGGCTTAACATATGTATCAGAGAGTAACATGCTGTCGGTCTGATGCGTCTAAGATGTCATGATATGTAACAATATTGATTAGTCCTCTGCTACAACATTTCTGCTAAAACAGAGCAGAGGTGGAGTCTGAGCTGATGGGGTAAAAACAAACATCATCAATTAAATCTTTATTGATTCATAAAACAAAACGTGCCGTTACAAAACGCAGTTCGAAGAGATGTAACCAAACGGCTAACCTATCGATATTCTCTACACAATCTGTGACGATGGAGCCGATGAGTTATTAGCCCCCACTTTCGCAGGCACATAATACTGGAGACCCTTTCTTGTGATGTATCTAGTTTCCTGACTCATCCTCCACACACACACACACACACACACACATAATCACACACACTCCTCAATAATCAGTTCAGCTATTCACACCGCTATGTGCTTGGGGGCAAGACACAGAATCAACGCATTCATCACATAATTACTGTGGAGGCAGTCACACACTTTGTCGTTTCTATTCCTGTCTCCAAGAGCCACACGGAGAACATTGCAATGCAAAAATTTCCAAAAAGATTTCTACGCCTCCATCTACAGTACATGCATGGAGGCAGCCACAAGAAGACCCCACAGAACTGGATTACGTAGCATCCAAATGACATCCTGCCTGATTCACACAACCAGGCCGCACAATGGACTGTAGCGTTCGGGGATGACGGCGGATGAGGAAGTGATCCAACAGACTAGTAAATCTTTAAAATGGCTATCATCCCGAGAGTACCTGCAAGAGAAACAACTTACTCTGGCACAAAAGGAGATAAGCGGCAATTCAGAGAAGCATCCGTCTGGAATCAAAGTGCTTTATAGAGAGGGAGAGCTGTAAAAGTAGAGTTAGGTTGTTAAGTGATCGGATGACACCATGGGGAGAGATATGAGAGGTGAGGCTGTAAGGATGTACTGCCGTGGGGTGAACGGGCCCACAGCGGGCCCAGGGATACCAGTAGAGAGTTAGTGGAAATCAATGGTGGCCTGAGAAACACTGCTGAGCGCTGGCTGGCGGTTGCATCAAAGGCTGGCCATGGTAAACACCCATAAGGGAGGCAAAGAGGCTGTTTGTGGACGTATGCACATGTAATCTGTGGCCCATACATGAGCTGAACCATGGTTTAGCCATAGCTAAACCACCATCCCATTTTTTCCTGGATTCTCCCTTTGAAACTTTTCCCGTATTTTTATTACCTTACCGTACTTGACTTCGTGTGTACCCTATATTAAAGTCTGGCGACCGTCAATGATTGTCGGCATTAACGCCGGGCCTACGATGTGTTTTCTACATTCGCATTGGTAAAGCAGGTGTCTGGGGTCAGTAAAGAACAAGCTTTGTAACACTAGTGGAAGAAATCATTCAGTAAAATGCCACCTTGTTGGTGGGTGCCATTTTCCAACTTGGCAACTTTCTCGCTATATTTAGCATTAGTGACTTATTCAGACCACCGGGGAAAAGGCGAGAAATATTTTATACAGCGCTGTAGCGCGTGTTTCCAGAACAGCGCCTTATATATATGTGCGTGTTCTTGCGTGCGTGCGTGTGTGAGGGGGCAGGCAGGAGGATGCCGCTCGAGTGGGAATTTACTAGTTGTAGTGTGTTTCAATGGTTACGTTACGTTGATGCTTTCACTCTGAAACTCGTTTCTGTTTGGTTGAGGATGTTTCTACTGAATCAAACTAATTCAGCAAGATAAAATTATTGTATTTATCCTTCCGCAATCGCCAAAACCAGAGCCATGGCTTAACATAGTACGGTACATAGTATATAACAATACTCTGAACAAAACAAATAAACTTTATGCAAATAAATAGGAGATGACGTCATCAATATGCAAATTATGCAAATTAGTGCATGACGTCAACTGGCGACTTCTAGAGACTTTTGGAGCTATAGCTCTAATAAAACATCCATCCATGGCTAGTGCTGCTTGCTATACTTTCATTGGAAATTAGTTGTCATTAAATTACATGATGCAAGCATGGATAATTGCACTGGAAAATGGCCCTTATTTTCAAATCCCAATGTTGACAGGTATGGTTTAGCTCCTGCTTAGGAAGCATGGTGAAGTAATATGCTGTAACATTTTTTATTATTTCTACTTGTGTTGGATCATCCTTAATAAAATGTAACGTGCATACCTGCATTTAAACTGAATTACTAATTAATTACTACTAACTAATTAGAAAGTGAATTATGTACTGTACCAAACTAAATACAAAAAGAAAACAACCAGTGGTTGATACAAAAAAGCCTGTATTATTTGAATTAACAATAACCTTTGATATATTTCATATACTAGATCTTAGACTTTATTGCTATTTTGATACAGTATTCATATTCCTTTTTATTTCGCATTATTATCAATATGTTTCTGTCCAGTGACACAAACACACACACACACACACACACGCACACGCACACACACAAATACACAAGCAAGTACACACACATCCCTATTTCTCTCCTTCTGTGGCATTAGGTTGTCATGGTGACTTCTAGTAAATATTACAAATCAAGACTTAATAGCTCCGATTCTCAGATATAGATTAATAAACCTATAGACTATAGAATAATTTGTTTCAATGGAGATCTTCTTTGTGTTTCTTTTGTCTTGGACTAGGCTTAATCCAGGTCTGGGACTGGGAAACGTACTTGATGTGTCAATTGTGCATTCACATGCAACAGACTACATGCCCTGTACTTAAAAATAAAGATCACAGTGTTTACCTGTGTTGTTCTGTGTTGCAGGACACAAGAAGAGAGGGAGGTAGGGAGGGGTGGGGGCCTGTGGGGGGACTATTAAAAGTATTTTCATCACACCAACATTTATATTCAAATTAATTCCATCAAAAGCAAAGATGAATGTTCAATGAGCAGAGATTGGGCCATAGCTGTCACGGCCCTCCGCTCTGAATAGAGAATGAAGAGGGAGAGAGAGAGGGCAGAGAGAGAGAGCGAGAGAGGACAGAGATTTCTGGAGTGAGTACTGTAGAAGGTGACAGAACAGAACATGAGCTTGAGACTGAACAGAAAAAAATAAATACCCGTGTAGCCTAATGCTGTTTCCTTACAATCAAAACAATCATCAGTCTCAAAAATCAATACTGACATTTAAAGTGAGTGTGGTGTGTACACACACACACGCTGCTGCCTGCAGCAACATAATAGCATGGCATGTCAAAAACACTAATAAATAAATCAGTGATTGTTTCCCTTTGTGCTGCACCCCCGCTATTGAATATTCATGTAGGTAAATACATTGATGTGAGCCTTCAAATTAAAATCAGCCTCCCTCCCACTGTGCAAAGGGACAAACTCAACTAACAGGCTTACCAAAAGACAAGGTATTCGAATGTGTTGCATCCATACAGACACTGTATTGAAACTGTAAGATCACATCGGTTCTGCCGCTTCCCTGTAACAGATTTGTTTACTGCCTCGACCTATCAGCCTTGTTCCTTTTACCCGCCCTGATCAATTTCAAACAGAAGTTTAAAGCTGATTACTATTGACAATGCACTATTGATTCATTGTCCCCTGTGGCATGTATCCATGTAGCATGACACAAGCACTCCCTAACCCTCTGTCTCTGTGAGACTCTTATAGATCAACTGCCATTTCCACGCTATTCTCAATCATATATCGTTCAAAGGAATAATATACTTTGGCCACATGGGAATTTCTTTCTGTCTGTTTTATGGGAGGTTGGGATCCCTATAGACCATGGGACTATTCTTGATGGTTAAAGCTGGGATAGTAGTTTTCTAGTCCCGAGTAAGAGCCCCATAACAGGCGATTAAAATGGGGCAAGGTGTGAGGCCATTTCACCAGTTCCTAGTACCATGTAGTGCCCTTGAGCATGGCACTTAACCCATTAAAAAGACTTCCGATGCTCTAGCCTTTGAAAACTGTTCTATTCACTGTATTTTTTCCCCTATGTAAATGATTAGGATTCCAGTAACTGTACATCCTCCTAAGTATAAAGACATGCACAAATGAGCACAGAGCCACGCACGGCCCTCATGCACGGCCCTCGTGCACTGCCCTCATGCACGGCTGTGCACCATTGATGGCAACTTAGCCTGCGTGATTACTGTGACGCTAAACTTCTTAGTACCCAATCTGCCTTTGGTGTTTGTGGCATCATTCAACCACTGCCCATCCCCCAACCCTCCATCATCCACTTTTCCCCATGTACCACCCAACGCACGCACACACACACACACACACACACAGTCACACACATGCACGCAAATGCACGCACATTTACAAGGGACAGGAGAGGACAGAGCGGGGCGTATAGCAAAGGGAATGTTAATCCAGCGTAATCTGGGTTTACCAACTATGAGGGCTTCACTGTGTTTTATTACATAATCTAATCATCATCAGAAACGTGCAGTCATCCACCGTTTTGTGTGTGTGTGTGTGTGTGTGCTCCAAGTAGAAACCACTTCTGTTATTTTGGAAATAGAGAGCCAAAATCATGGGACCTAAATTCGAAAAAAAAAGTATGGTAGCCAACGGCGAGAATAACATTATTTTTAGATTCCGTTTACTTTGTGACACGAAGTAGACATGTGATGTTTAACTATTTAAAAGAAAATTCTTCGTGTCAAGAAAGTCTCAGTTTGTCATGCATTTGTTATAAGACTGTGAAAATATGTAATTAGTAAAACGACAAACCCAGTGTCATGTCATAAGTGTCATGACGTTTTCACGTCACAATCCACAAGCCGAAGAAAGCATTGTTTTGGTGACGTGTGTTGTGCGAGATGAAAGCTGTACAGTATAAGGAATAGTATGTATAGACACACACACGTTAATCAGTGCACCAGAAACCACACATTAGTTCACATGTTGAACACTGAAGTATGCAAATTACACCATCATACACTATAGCAAAACATGGACACACATCATCAGCACTTTCCGGATGGGTGACGGTCATTGAATGAGCTTCCAGAATAGGCCGTGGCATTCACTAAAGGATAACATGACAGTGTTTAAACTGGAATTGCTTTAATAGGTCTACTCCCTCGTTCCCACCAGCGAGCAGTGCCAGGAAAGAGAATATACATAATGACATTTCAGTCAAAACATGACACAGGAGGGGCGAAACTGTAACTGTTTTAAACTGCAAGATCAACACCGAAAAGCTCTGAGATACAGTAATATAATAAATACTCAGAAACTAAAGTAAATAAACTACACTGTCACACTGTAACAAATATGTATTTAACAGAGAGCTCGCATTAGCCTACGATTTAGACATGAGAGGTGGTGATTTTTCTTTAGATTATAGATTATTGGTGTCAAACTACATTTAAATGTACATCATTTAGCAGACGCTTTTATCCAAAGCGATTTACAAACAGTAAATTAGTCAACAGTAGAAGAGATCAGCCAATATTCTGTTAGGCTAACAACAGCCTGCATGTCATTAGCATCAGCTGCGCGGGTAAATTCTTGCACTACTGTAATAAATCCTGTTTTCTTTGAATTCACTTTAAATTAGGCCTACAGTTAAATTACTTTGGCTTTCCAGCAGAGCTATGCACATTTAGGGACCGTTAACAAAGTACACTGCAGTGGAGAATTTATGATTTGAAACATCAATTGGCCTACTGTTAATTGAATATCTGTATGAAACACACTCTACTAATACAATATACATCAAAACGCAACTATACATTATTTAGGTCATTTCTGTGGAAAATATATTTAAGATTATTTGAGGTTAATCCCTCCATATCAAAGTTTTTATTAGGCTACATATAGGCCTATGGTACATATTTACTTTAAAGTCCGTTGACCCCCCAAAAATAGGGGGACGCCTGGTCGACCCCCACTGACCTTTACCCCCACAGCAAACCTTTTTTCCAAAGGAAACACAGTCATATAGCATGTGTCATTTTGCAGAGGGCATAAAGCATTACGGCTGAAGCACAAACAAATCTAAAACTGATTTATTTTCAAATGTAACAGAAAAAGTGCTCTGAAAAGGAATATAAAAAGCACTAGGTTTAATGCTGATTCCTTAAAGTCTCAAAGGAAAACAGAGTGACTTTAGCTGGTATACTGATGGAAGTCAGACATTTTTCCTGCATTTGGAATGATATTTTTTCACAGTCTGCACTGCATTAACACTGGGCAGCCCGTCTTGAGTGGGGCTACTGCTCTGATGCAGAGAGAGAGAAGGGGGCAGGATGAGAGAGAAAAGAGCCATCTTCAGAGACACCCATTATAAATGATACAGGGGTTTATCTCTTCATACACCCCCTCCACCCAGTCTCTAACTGATATTTCATGTAAAGCAGTCACACACCAGATATCATTTACTGTAAAATCTGAAGAGTAATGCAAAAATATGTTGGTCATACAGGCAGGAGGCCTGAATGTTAACCTAATATTATGAATAATCCTGGAGTACAGTCTTATGAATATCTGCATTTTCATATAAATGTCATATGCAAATCATGGACTGATATTGAACCAATAATCAATAGTGTCATTGTATGGGTGCCGTATTGCATCCATACAAAAACGCATTTCCAATTACACTATTCACTCAAGATGTGTTATTGCTTGACAAAGGCAGGCATAGAGAGACCAGGGCACACTGCTGAGCACTATACTGTACTGAACAACAGAAACATAATCAGCACAGTATGCGTTGTGCGAGCCAACACGATCACCATTGACAACAATATAAAGGGATCCTGGCTGATACTCACCATGGGTTGAGTGTGTATCCTGCCATATACTACAGTGTTAGGCTATTAGATTGATAGTTAAGCAGACGCACCGAAGTGCACTGAACGTTTTGACGGTTCGTTCTTTTATACTGAACGACACGTTTCCTTGAAAACGTTCTGGAATTACTTTCAAATACGTTTGCTCCATTTTAAATGGGCTTGGGGAATGTTGCTCAGAGACGCATATGAAGTGTAGCATATTGGGAACCCGTTGGTGTTTTAAAAATAGCCTATTTGTGACTATTTGTCATCATAATTTAGTACCACTATACCAGTACAAAATGTTGCTTTCATTATCATCGTATTTCATCTTAAATGTACAGTATGCCAACTCATTCTGATATGAAATGCATGAAATATAAAATTGTAATATATCTTCACACAACCATTGTGGACATATACTTCAATTGACATCAATTTAGTGGTCCATCATCTTGTGCATCTGTACAGCTTGTACAGCTGTAGCACATCAATATACAGCAGTAAAACACAAACGATCGCTTTGTTGTTGCTGTTAGCCATGTGAATGTTGTTCAACCTACTACAGCCCAACTCCTACCTGTTATGTAACCTGGTGTTCAGTCTACTGCCATTCGCGTTCATTGAACATACAGCAAATGTTCTCACCATCCTGAACGCAGGGTAAGTCTTGTCCTGTTTGGAACAGGGAAGGTACTTTTGAAATATACTTGGCAGGTGATTGGATGAACCATCCATCCATCACAGTCTAATGTCACAACTAAACCACATGCAGTTGCCAGTGTTTCCTCCGCTGTTTGGTATCACGGCCAGCCTCGCTAGGTAACCAGTACTGTGTGTTCCTTACAGACACGCTGACACATCACCACCCTGCTGCCATTGCTTCTACTGCATTTAACTTCACATCAATTCCAGCGTGAAACATGCTAATGTCGCACTGATTACTTAGCCATAGCCTACACATGCTGAATGATTAGCACGCCATTAGAAAACCAATCAGGCTCAATCATGGGCAAATATAGGTTTGTGAGCCGTGACAATGACAGAGAATATAAACTCGGAACGGTCTGGGTTACAAGAGACCCTTGTGTCCGATCAATATAATCAATCAATGGCTGATCATTGAGGGTTGTCACACTTAATGATGACAGGTAGCAGGAGGTCTGAATTCACATTAAAATTCCACTGGGATAGCCCTGAAGCAATGTTAATGTGTGTGTGTGTGTGGGTGTGTGCGTGCGAGTGTGCGCGCACGTGTGTGAGTGTGCGCGTGCGTGCCTGCTTGTGTGTGTGCTAAGGTCACCTGCCCCTATCCTGTGGGGAAGGAGTGGGGAGGGAGAACAGAGGGAAAGAGGAGGCTCACATCTTCTCTCTCTACTGCATTTTTGTCTCTTATTAAAGGCAGGGTCAGTCATGCTATAGCTTCATATCAAAACAGTCTCACTAAGTGGTCCTCCGCGGCGCCGCCTCACACATAAAAATGCTTTTTATTTTGCATCCTTTGTCCATTTTGTTTTTGTAGAGATCTGGTAGTTCAGCATCCAAAGCTTTGTGCTGCAGTTAAGGAAACATCTGACCTAGCGTTGACCTAGCAGTTTCCCACCTTTGATTTATTATTGGCCAGGTCTTTTTGGTAAGCTGTATCTTTAATACGTTATTTTTAGAACACCACTACTGCGGTTTAGGTGGAATGTATGTTATCGGCCCCGCTAATTTGAGTCAGTACCTAGTGAGGTGCAACGGAGGGCTTTAGTGGCCGATGAACATGGCAATGCTGAGAGAGGTTTGACCTACACAACCGTCACAGGCTGGAAAATGAATGAACAACCTTGGTTTAAACTCAGGCCCACATCTTGTCTTGGGGATAGTCCTAGAAAAGACTCCCACTAACAAAGAGGTGCGGCGGGGGGGAGACGGGGGGGGGGGGGGGGGGGGGGGGAAGTGGGAAAATGGCGGGGGTGAATGGATTTGAGGAAAAACAAAATCAAAATTTTCCAGTTGGTTTAAACCAACAGGTAATTATC
>JAODUE010067964.1:7500-15946 GCA_027564755.1 Amblyopsis hoosieri | reverse complement strand
AAACAGAGGGCTACATATACTCTACCTAATTAGGGGAATGGGCACCAGGTGTGTGTAATGACAAGACAGAGTGAAGGCAGGAAGCATGGCAGGGCCATTAAACCCTGACAAAAACAATATAAATGTGCACAAAAAATAAATAATCATAATAATAAAAAGCAATTGTCAGAATAAAGTTGCATAACAAAATAAAGAACATTATAAATACATAGATATTTCTCTTCTTTACACTATTAGACAGTGTTTAAAATGCAGTATGGTACAATAAATAAGTGTGTATTTAATGGCAGGGTCAGTCATTCTTGCTAACTTCAAGCTCAAATCAAAACTTTGTTTGTTTCTGTTACTATTTATGAAGCCAGGGCTGTGTCCAATCCAAGTATTGGATTCTTTTTTCAACACTCACAGAGCGTGAAATACAAGGAGATATTTGTTGAATTTGACAGAAAGTGTATTAGCTTACATTTAGCTTGCTATAGCTGACTATACCTTTAAGACACTGGCCTAGTTAAAGCTTCACCCCCTTTCTAGCAGAGTAATGACGTGGTTTGCGATGTGTGCTCATGAAACCCCCATCCTGTCTTTTGTGAAAGGTCACTTACTTCCTGAAGGTTGATGACGGGCCCTGGAGGTCCGGGAGGCCCTGGAGGTCCA
This sequence comes from Amblyopsis hoosieri, assembly GCA_027564755.1. NCBI lineage: Eukaryota > Metazoa > Chordata > Actinopteri > Percopsiformes > Amblyopsidae > Amblyopsis > Amblyopsis hoosieri. The sequence goes on along the minus strand of JAODUE010067964.1, from coordinate 15,292 downwards.
GGAAGGCTACGGCCATCCAGCCCTGGCTCTCCCTATGACATCACACATGACATCACACATGATGACATCACACACGATGACATCACACACGATGACATCACACCAAAGAGGTAAGCCTATTGTGTGTGTGTGTGTGTGTGTGTGTGTGTGTGTGTGTGTGTGTGTGTGTGTGTCTGTACCTAATCTATGCAGATTTTACCTTTTCTCCTGTGCCACCTGTGTCTCCCTTCGCTCCCTGTGTACACAAAGCAAACATAAACAAACTGAGGTAAATGTCCGATCTCTCCAGCCATACATTTAACAAAGTTCATTTCCCCAACCAGCTGATTTGGTCTATAATGTAATTAGCAATGTAACAGATGGAAAATGGCAAACATGACTCGTGCATACTGTAAAATATTTAATTACAGAAAATAAATATCCATTCCAACCGTTTACCTTTTCCCCATTTTTTCCATCCAGTCCTAAATGGCCAGGTGGTCCTTGGGTACCTGGCTCCCCCTATTGGTATCAAAATAACATTACAACTGTTCATTACCATGTCACCTTAGATAGAAGGTGTCAATCATCAGCTAATTCACTAAAACCAAATGTTAACATTCCTCTGGTCTGGCACAGCTAATGATAACCCACCTTCTCCCCTGGCTTTCCTGGAAGACCGTCTACTCCGGCTTTACCCTAGGGACGAAGAGATCAGCCATCTATTTTTATGTGTAATAATCTCCCTCTCCCTCTCTCCCTCTCCCTCTCTCTCTCACACACACACTCACACACTCTTACCAGAACTCCTGGGGGCCCAGGGATTCCAGGAGGCCCCTGCATAAAACATATATAATTACTTGATCATTCTACTGATAAAACAAACTCAGTTTTGCTGTATGTTTATGTTACATAAAACAGATTCAAGCATATAGGCATACAGGATATGGCTTATTGTATTTACTGTACAGTACCTGTGGCCCTGTGGACAAAATGTCTCCAAAACCACTTCCGGAATCTTCCATGTCCTGACAATACAGATAAATAGGACACTTTTGATTCATACTTGTGTTTCTGAATCCCGCTAAAACAGTGATACTTTTCTCGAATGGACGCAAAATAATCTCTGACTGCCTCTTTACGTTGTCAGAAAGACAGGTTAAACAGGTGAACTACCAGCGCTATCGGCCACCCAGTGATGAGCCATGAAACTGCATGCCACAACAACAACAACTATAACGTGAAACAAGTGATGTCTCATTACCTCCGGATCCAGGCTGAAGCCTCTTCCAGGGGGACCTGGGGGACCAGGAAGACCCCTCAGGCCTGGCTTTCCTTCAGGGCCCTCTGCACCTGGTATACCTGGGAAGCCAGCAGGTCCTTGATCGCCCTGGGAGTCAGACAGTCCAATATGAATGAGCTGAGCACTTTTACACTGCATATATACAATAATTGATTGACTGTCTTACCTTTGGTCCCAGAGACCCACTCAATCCAGACTCTCCCTTTAGACAAACAAATTAACATGTAAAATAAAACAACCTCCCCTTCTTTTTTAACGTGTCTGTATTTTTATGAGTTATTTCTTTGTCTATTGTTTATTTCATTGAAGCTGAACAACAGATGGTAGAATTTGCATGGTTAGTTAGCCATACCTTGTCTCCTTTAACACCAACAGACCCTGGTTTGCCATCCCTTCCATTGTCGCCCTGCAGAAATAAAACATTTAATTTAAATTTTTATCTTCAAAAAATAATTGTAACACGATTTTAACGAGAATGTCTTATGTCTGCAGATAAGTAGAAAGTACTATAAATCATATATTTTGTAATTTTTTAGTCTTATCCCAATTCTGGGTCATTATCTTACAGGCCAATATGTATTTTGTATTATTTGTGAATGCTGTCTCAGACAAACTGACCTAGACCTAAATGACACAGCTGTTGTTGAATTTGTTTTATTATAAATCAGCTTTTTATACTTCTGGAACAGATGTTCCCATTTATTTTCAGCTATTCGGACAGTCCTGCATGTAGGCTACAGTAGTTCATTCACTTGATTAGTAAGCCTGTAAAAAAATAAAAAATTTTAAAAAGGCAGATTTCCCCAACTGAGGCTACATCAAAGAGCCCAGGCATGTTAACAGCATCGTTTAGCTTTGCTAAACATGCTTACTCTTATCTTACTTTTTCTACAGTAGCTAAGCAAAAGGCTGAGATTATGTCCCAGACTTAGTCTAGGACATAGTCCCTTGGTTTTAGAATGTGTGATGTGTTTGTGCACATTTCCACATGGATGCATGCGTGTCACTCTATTTAATATAGAAACAGTAGCTAAGCGCACATTGTAAATTACTGTATTTAGTAGTAGTGAGCCACAGCACAAACGTCACACTCAAACACACAACACAGTCTCTGAGTCAGTACAGAGTAGTGAGCCACAGCACAAAGCCGCTAAACATTTAGAACACAGTTGGGGGAATGCTGCCTTTTAGTCCCCCAGATGATACCTGACCAGAACCAGAACCAGAACCCGAACCAGACCCACTAAACCACTCCTCATATACCTGCAAACACATACAGATACCCTGAAAACCTTTCAGTTAATCTGTCAAAGGACAACCGTTATTATTTAAGTGTATAACCTGGGTAGCACCGAACAAGAAGAGTCACTGGGGAAAAAAGTGTGTGCTATAAGATCTGTAAAAGAATAGATTTTACAGATCTTATGCTTTAAATAAATCAAACATGACAGAACAGTGAATTATGAGGTACAGCGTCATGGCAACCGTAGACTACACACACAGGCAGGCAAGCTTAACATACAGGCAGTCCTGGTTTGCCCATCTCTCCATCCTTGCCATGCTTCCCAGGTGCCCCGGGTGGGCCGGGGAACACCACCTCTGACAGCTCTCCTGGGGGGCCGGGCTGCCCTGGGACACCTGGAGGGCCAGGTGGGCCCTGGAGAGTCAAGACAGGAGAGAGAGAGAGAGAGAGAGAGAGAGAGAGAGAGAGAGAGAGAGAGAGAGAATGAGAATGTGATGACAGATGTACAATGTACATGTACTGTTAATAACATATATTATCTACTGTACATTGTCCAGTAGATAATATATGCTATTAACAGTATCTGTTGCCAGAATGTAAGTGAATTAGAGAGAGAGAGAGAGAGAGAGAGAGAGAGAGAGAGAGAGAGAGACACAGAACACTCACCCTGATAATCTCCGCATCACTGTCAAAGTCATCAAACCCTGAGCCCTCCCACAAATCCTGTAGTAATAACATAAACAGCCGATTAGCTCATGGTAAATAAAACAAATCAGACAGTGGGTTAGACACATATGCATCCATCCTAAAAGCGATACTGAACATATGTAGCATCGCAAGTAGAAAAAATATGACATTGCCATTTTCGCTGACATGATATTGTTCCATTATAAAATGTAACAACAAATATAATAAGTCTACTAGTAATATAGTATATACCAAGATAAATGGATACACACTTTATAAACACATCAAACACAAAGTATGTTTAAGAGAAACAAGGGAAGTGATTGCTGTGATTTGCCGATAACATATATACCACTTCATGCTGAACATATCTAATAAAGCTACAGATTTGACACGCGTTTTCATCTTTCATTCAATAAAGGGCAAGGCAGGAATGACTTGCAGCCATTTATATGACAGAAGCATGGGCGTGGATTTCATTTGAACATTGGGGGGGGGTCTGGGGAAAATGTTGAAAATCAAACACTTCATTTTCTGCATTTTGGTGAATTATTATTGAACAATTTGTGTCTTTTCTGCATCAATGTAGGGTGAATATCTATTCATTTAAAGGAAAACATTAAATACAGGAACTCTGGCACAATTCAAAATATCTGTAATATAATGCCGTAATGATTATAAAACATATAATGCTTTAGGCATAGGCCTATTTCAAATTATTCAACACACATTTCTCTGATATCGGCGGTGTGTCTTTCATGTTTTTATTGGCAAATTGACAAATACACTTGTTAAATATTGAGGGGGACATATCCCCTGCACCCCCCCTGACATCTACACCTATGGACATAAGGATGACTTACTGTAACTGAAGCAACCATTGTAAGCAACTTACTGGGTTCCGGAAGGACTTGCTGGGCCGGCCTGGGAGACCAGGTGGTCCTGGAGGACCAGGTAGTCCAACACCAAGGTCACCCTGCGGGTGGAGGGGAGTTTGGAAATTGAATACTGAATATGAATACTGCCATCTGGTGGTACATTACTGGTATTTAAAAAAAGAAAATTGAATGTAAAAAGCATATCTACTAGGAGGACATAACAGTAAATAATGAATAGTTAATTGTTTTCTGTGCTGTGTGACAATTAATCTATTCATGCACATCCACAAATGTATTAAATTACTTAATTTCTAAAATCTATCAAATCTACCCACCTTTTATGCACACAGTACCTTAAGTGTGCATCTGTGTGTGCGTGTGCGTGTGTGTGTGCGTGCGTGTATGTGCGTGTGTGTGTGCGTGCTCTCATTATGTACCTTTTCACCTTTAGGGCCAGGATCTCCGGACAGTCCAGGAAATCCTGTTATTCCTGGCACTCCCTGCCAACGAGACAGTAACGCACGCATGCGCACACACAGACACACACAGACACACACGCACACAGGCACACACGCACACACACACAGATAGAAGTCAGATGGATGCTCACTGATCTAACTGAAGTGTATATTCTAGACGTAACACATTATAACAGAATGTAATGTTATTGATTTAGATGTGTTATCATAGTGAACTTACAGGAACACCAGGTTGACCTTTGCTGCCCTGTAATGAACAGAACACAATAATCATTCAGGATTCCATTTAGCTTTGCCCTGCACTCACATCGCCAGCGATTTTGTAGCTGGTTGTAGCCAGGTCGCTCTGTAGCCGTCGCTGGTGGGATTGTCTACTCTGTCGCTGGTGGTCGTGTCTATTCTGTCGCTGGTGGGCATGTCTGCCCAGTCACTCAAAGAGGTAGGCCTCCACTAAATGTGTCTGCCTTGCTACATAAACAAACTCATGAACAAACTACGTCAATTGTAGATAAACGTATAAATATATGTCACACATTTTTCCCTCCATTTTCAATCTCAAAGAAGAGGGTGGGGCGTCGCCGAAACACATCTACTCTCTTGTTGTTAGTCGCTAGACTGCGTCACTGAACATTTGAATGAAGTTCGATGCTGGTCAACTTTCCCAGTCACCGGCCACTAGTAGCTGGGCTCTCTGTCGCTCACTGTCGCCCATAGTCGCGTTGTAGCTGACTGTAAGTGGCTGTAGCTGACGGTAGCTGACGGTAGCTGGCTGTAGATGACTTTAGCTGGCTGTAGATGACTTTAGCTGGCTGTAACTGGCGGTAGCTGGCTGTAGCTGGCTGTAACTGGCGGTAGCTGGCTGTAGCTGGCTGTAGCTGGCTGTAGCTGGCTGTAGCTGGCTGTAGCTGACTAACTGACTGTAACTGACTGTAGCTGGCTGTAGCTGGCGGTGTGAGTGCAGGGTTAGTCTTTAATCTGAAGCAGTGGTCCATTAATAATCAACATCCACTACTTTATGTTGTTGACAGGTAGGCTGGGTACTGTATGTGGCGATTAGGGACAGGAAATAACAATCGACTGAACGTACAGGGGGTCCATTCGCCCCTGCCTGACCCTGAGGGCCCCTGGGTCCTGGTTCTCCTCCTGCCCCGGACCCTGTCCTCTCGGCTGGACCCGGGGCCCCTGGTGGGCCTGGGGGACCTGCTGGACCTGGCTCTCCACGCTCTCCTTTCTGTCCCAGAGAGTCCTGGTAAATCTAATAACATGAGTAATTGACTGATTAGCTAATAACTGGTTGATTGACTGATTGACTGATTGATTGATTGATTGATTGATTGATTGACCAAGTCACACTTAGGGCCTGTGTCCACACCAAATGCATTTTTAGTGCAGAGAGCACCCACAGCCTCATTTTTAGAGTGCTTCCAGAGCGCTTCTCTCCAGCGCTTGTTATAGGCTACACAAAAAAACAACTTTGACGACTCCAGCGCTGAACTGTTTTCAGTGCTGAGCGCCCACAGCGTTCTTGCGCCAAGGGAGCTCAGCGCTGGAAGCGCTGAACTACATAGACTTTGTATTAGGCAATCTCAGCACTAAAAATGTGTTTGGTGGACACAGTCCCTCATTTTTTAATACTGAAATAAACCACGGTGTGTATGTGAGACCAGGTGTGACTGTATTCATAGAAAACTAAATTATATATTACTCACAGTGTGGGATGTGAAGTCTGGAGCAGTGGTCATTGTTGTTGTTGTTACTGCTGGAGAATTATATAGTTCTATGGTTACAGACAACAACACAGTTAGGATGTTAGTTAGCTTGCATGTTACAGACAACACAGTTACATTTCAACAGTCAATTTGACTCATTATATTATTATTCAAGTCTCACATAAATGTACCTGCATTATGTTATCGCTGAAAATATATTTATTATAAGTTATGTTCACCCTAGCGATATTAGACCAATGTAATGTTGCCATCTGGTGGCCACCTGCAGAAATGTCCGATTTAGGAATAACTACAGTAATAGAACATGTTAAAATACATGAATGATGTACTGTAACAGCACAGAGAGGTTAAAGATAACATTTGTGTGTACTGTAACAGTACAGAGAGGCTAAAGATAACATTTGTGAACCTTTGTGAATCTCAACTACACAGAAAGAATGTAGAGGAAAGAAGAGAATAAAGTGACGTGCATCTGGAGCTACCTTTTTGTGAGGTCACTTCCTGTCCGGAGGTGTCTTCAGTGTCCTCATCATCACTTCCTGGTGAAGCCTCTGTGGGAGGAGCTTGGACTGGGCTGTCGGTGGTGATTTGTGGCTGTGGGAGGGGCTACAGTGCAGACCATTAGGAGGAGCATTAACGTTACATGCTGCGCTCATCACAGCAAAATGCTAATTCTGCTGTGCTCAAGTTTTTGACGTGTGCACGATTATGAGCAATGTTTTACGGAGGCAATGTTGCTTTTGTTTACATCAAATACGGGATTTTCACTTGTCCCTCTTGGTGTTCATGTTTAAAATGTCCTGTTCTGTGTATGAATTGTATGTGTCTCTGTGTTTTCTCACCATTGTGTACTCTCTGGACTCCACAATCTTTTTCACTTCATCGGCTTCGCTGTCGTCATAAAGATCATCTCCACTCCCATAACCAGAGGCCTGAACAGCGGACGGTTGGTGGGAAGAGATGGAACGCACAGATACACAAAACAGATATGTCAATTCTTACTCAATAGTGTTTCATATTAGAAATGATGAACATGAGACCAAAATACCTCTGCTCTAGCCATAGAAATGTTGATGTCAGTTAACAGTATTTCATTAACACAGATAGACATGCAATGCTCACATTCACCAATAGAGGGTGTTGCAGGCATGCACTACTGTGGTCTGTATTGGCTTACATGTGGTGTGTGTGTGTGTGTACTCACATAAGGGTCATCTTCTTCACACTGATCGTCTGGAGCTGATGGATCAGACTTCAACACTAACTGTTGGATAGAACCCTGAGAGAGAGAGATAGAGAGAGAGAGAGAGAGAGAGAGAGAGAGAGAGAGAGAGAGAGGGGGGCATTTACACATTTCATCTGACAAACACAACAGGGCCATGTGTGCCTCAAACACACACACACACACACACATACATTGACATTAACCTAAGTTATTACAATAAGGTATTGGCAGGTACATTTTGAGAATAATCTCAACTGTTGTCAGCAAT
>JAODUE010067964.1:0-2500 GCA_027564755.1 Amblyopsis hoosieri | reverse complement strand
ATATCAGATGTGTGTGGTTTTTAGGGTTGTGCATAGGGAAGTGTATATTGTAGTGTGTGTGTGTGTGTGTGTGTGTGCGCGCGCGTGTGTATGTGTGTGTGTGCATTAGTGTTAGGCAGGTTTACAGGGTAGGCTCATCTGGAAGTTATTAAGCCAAGACTAACACACACGCGCCGCGCAGTGGCAGCTCCCGTAAAATAGGCTTACCGCGGTGCGGCATAGTGTGTGTTTGTGTGAAAGTGGGAGTGGGAGAGAGGGGAAAGGATGTAGGTAAGGTAAGGTAAGTTAAGGTAAGGTAAGGTAATACCTTTCTGTGATTGGTTAATTTTTCTGAAACTCACACCTGGATGATGAATATTACAGAAGATTACAGAAATACAGACAAAAGGTGTGTGTGCAAAATAATTAAAAATATACTAAAAATCCACTTGTAATTACAGAGGTCATTCAGTTTTTTCCCCTAAAATGTGCCAGCAAACATTCCCACAGCTCAGCCATTCACATCCATGAGCCAAAAGTGACATAACACACAGCAGATGTCTCCACATAGCCAGTGATTTAACAGCTGGACCAGTCACCTTGGAAATGACCTTGGAAATGACTGATCATGCACTCTCTAGTCCTTCACGCGTACCCATGATGCAACAGTACAGTGGGGAGGACGAGGGGGATTGGCTTTGCCAAAATAACGTTGATATCAGGTTGTGTTTGAATGTTGGCTCCATTGTTATGTCATCTTGTTGCACGGCAACGGGGAAATAGGCAAAAAAACAAATTGTAATTCAAAGAAGTTTCTCAATAGAGAACCTGGGCCATTGATATCTGCAGAAGGAGGATAAATGTTAACTCCTACGTCCTAAGCAAAATGTAGGCCCTCTGTAAATGTAATGTAATGATCAATTAAAGATCAAAGATACATTATTAATTAATGTGTGCTGCTAAAATACATAATTAAGCCATGAGGAAAACATATTACTGTATACTGTACAGTCCATTTCTGTCATTCGAAGAGTCAGCAACTTGGATAAAACAAAATATCAGTATTTTAATATAGGCTAACACGTCAACACACATTCCACAAGCTACAAGGGGCATCTGTGTCAGTGCATGGTGTAATGGAAGGTTAGCACAGCGATCTGAGATCTAGCTACTGCCGCATATGGAGATAATCACACATAAGTTTAATTACATCACCCTCACTGGTAGAGACACACACTGTACATGTATATACAGTGTAAACAACAAACCACATGCCTGTAGGAAGGGCTACACTATTAGTACACTACACTATACGTACAAGTAGGTGCAGGTAACGCTTACGCTATACATATTTAGGAGATGGTATAGGGTTACTATTAGGTGTACGTATTAACAGTATAGGAATGCTGTGGAAATAAGTAATGTTGAATTTATATGCTAATGGTTACCTAAAGAAAATACAGCAGCACAATTGTATGATTTACAGTAACGACTATGTATTTACTTTCCATTGACGAACATACACCTTCACTAAGCAAAGACAATGAAGAAATCAAACACTAGCAGGAGATGGAAGGGTCGTAATAAGGCAGAGATGACTGATTGGTCTTCAGCAGAACGTTCAAGCGGTGGCAACCAACAGCGCTTAGTCTGTCCGCGAGGAAATGTGGAATCTAATCAAACCTCAATCCTGTTGCGCTGACATACATGTACATAACGAGCACGTGTGCACTGCAGCTGAGACTGTGCCCCTTCTTTGACTTATGGCGACCACCCGTGTGGTCAAAAGTCAGGTGCAAACAGATCCGGCAAGAATATCTACAAACCAGGTATTATCTCCAATGGTGCACTACCATCACATGATATGTGCACCTTGCTCCTCTCAAAACTATGTCATCCACACACAAACAAACGCAACAAATTCACTCATGGCCTGGTGTAAACAACTTCCTCAATCTAAAGAGAAATGGAAATGTGGGACTTCATACTCCAGCCAAAATAAGATGGGTCAATATAACAAGTGAATCAACTTTAATGTTTCCGACATATTTTCAAATAAGTTATGACACACGAGACATTGCCAGAGAATTGCTTTACTAAAATGCAGTCTGTCTCTTAGAACATTACAATCCTTAGCTGTCCTCAGACCGTACTTGTAAATTAACAGGACATTTTACACGCAGTCAACGCAAGACGTTCTATCTTAATATTTAATGTGCCATCGGCAAAGCAACACATCTGTTGGTGCTGTAAAAGTAGAGGGCTTTAACTGCCGTTTAAACCTAAACTGTGTGTGAGACAAACCAGATGCTCATACGGGAATCTGAATAAGCCATCTGAACTCTCAATGCTGGAGTGTAGCCAATCATATCTTCACCATCCATCCATCTTCATCCGCTTATCCGGAGTCGGGTCGCGGGGGCAGCAGCTTTAGCAGGGGACCACAAACCTCCCTTTCCCGAGCCACATTGGAAAGCTCTGACTGGGGGATCCCGAGGCGTTCCCAGGCCAGTGTGGAGAT
>JAODUE010067943.1:0-15946 GCA_027564755.1 Amblyopsis hoosieri | reverse complement strand
AAGTAAAAATTGTCAATCATAGGCACGTGAGAAGAGAAGTGTTTTTAACCTGGATTTAAATAAAAAAACAAAATAAACAAATATTTTTAAAAATTAAAATGAAAAAGAAATTAAAATTACAACATCCAAAAATACACATTGCAAGACGGAGAGACTGATCCAAATGTTAACTGGTCAAACAACATACTGCATACAAAGGTTTTATCATTATTGCTAAAGAACACAGTTTTACATCAATTTACAGATGATGAAATTGTGTACTAAAGAAAACAAGACTTATTATGAACCTGCAGTTTTGCTGTAGGCATGATTTGAGTTGCAATGAGAGATAGCTAATGAAAAAGGAAAGGAGATTTTGTAAATAAACAATTCAAAAACCCACCCACTCCTCTGCTCCCTCTCTCACAAAGCACAGACAAACCTGTCGTTGTGTGTGCACATGATTGACGGGTAGAAAGATTCAGCAGACCAATGAGGGAAAGCCATGATTGGTCAGAAATTGACTTACTGTATACAGAGCAGATATTTCGCTCACACTAGCTGACAGATGTCTATGATATTTCTAACAAATTACACTAAATTCTACAGCGCATTTTTAATGTGTGAGCTCGGCAGCAACAACTCCAGCAGTTTACTGTACGTTGCCATTTCACTATTTGGTTACAGGATCACTGTAATAAAATATCTCCAGCCACACAGTATTTAACGTCTAACTTATAATGTATTTATCAATAGAAAATGTATTTCAAAGCGAAAAGCGTTTGTAATTTCAAAATGTTTTGTTACACACGGTATAGCATGGGTCTGCATTGATATGGCATTCGAGCGATGCAGACCAGAGTCTGGACTTTGTGAACACCTCAAGGGTTTAAAGGTATACTAAGTAATTCTGGCATAAACGTGTTGATATTTGAACTCAATCAAAACAAAAACACCTCTCCCTTAAATGACATATGGTTGCTCTCTTATTATTGGAAACGCTTTGTGAAGGCTAGGATGTTGTGTGTGGTCTGCAACACTATGTTTATGTTCCTATTTAGGGAGCCAGGCCTGTGTCGAAAAACCAGATTCTTCTTTCAGCACGCACAGAGAATCGTAGGCTAGCAGAATGCAAGAAGATATTTGGTGAATTTGACAAAAAGTGTATTATCTTACAAATGCGTTGTATACCTTTAACAATAACCTGGTTTGGCAGAGGACAGACAACCAGGGTGAAAAGTACCCAGCATGGTTCACATTGGCACTGATCAAACAGATATATTCATTAATTTTAATTATTATTGCTATTCTATACTATATGCTATTATTTCTATTCTATAGTTACTATTAAACGCAAGATGGAAAGTGTTCTTAAGAAAGTGTAGTTTACTTTTGCTGGTGCAACCTTGGAGTCAGTAGGCACTGCTCAAAGGTACTTCAGCAGCAGATTACATGCCTACTGTTATCTGAACCACAATTAAACTTTCCATACATAATAGATTGTTGTTATTGGGGTTAGTTACTGTAAAATGTATTATGCCTAATAGCTGGAAATAAAAGGCAATTTTAAAAACCCTTTCAGTGTATATCCATCAAAGTAGCAGGCGGAATTGCTGACGTGGACCATGATGTGTAATTTCTTTATTAGTTGTATTCCCGTGAGGTAAAAGTTCTCAGACCTCCCATTACTAAACCTGCACACCTGCGTTGTATTCACAAGCAAATGCTACTGCTGTGCAATTTTACACATTCAAATCTTGAAGTGCTTCAATTTCTTTGACTTTGAACATTCAATAGTATATCCACATTTCAGTGACCTATACACACACGCCCACACATGCACGCACACAAGCACACACACATGCCCCACATATCTAGAAAACATGTTCTGTGGGGTCGGTTATGATTGTTTCAACATTATTCTTTTTTACAAAATTAGTAAAAAATAAATAATAATATTTTTCTCATAGAAACTGACAGAGCTGTTGGAATCACTGGCAATATTCATCTTTTAAAGTGACAATTAAATTCTATTTTGCTATAATTCCCTAAGAGGCTATTTTAATTTTGAATACTTTGAAAACAAGGCCACTTAAGCAAACATGTTTTTGATCTGACCTCTATATATGTATTATAGATTGGTGTAGTGATTTGTTTTAGGTGAGGAAGTGAATAACTAGACATATTTACTGATATCTCTATCCATCTATCTGTTCAATAATTTGTCATACTCTTGAGGAACTGTGGAAGATGTATACCCATAGCTTCAAGCATCTTGTTTATCTCTTCGCTAAGTCACTCGCTGACCCACTTCCCAGATGGATGTGGGAGGAGAAGAAAACAGGAGAGTCCTCCTGCTCTTTCTCTCTCTCTCTCGTTCTCTCTCTCCATATATAATTACTCATGTATTGGCAGTCCAGTGCCAAACATGTCACTTTGTCCTCTGTGTGCGTGTCATGTAGTTATTTCACAGTGTGGTGGTGACAACTAAAGGACTGAGAAAGGGTCCTGTATAGGCTAATACTGTAGGTGCTCAAGGATATTTACACATTGGATCGAAACCAGTACCTTTCCACTTTCTCAAAATGTCACATTTCCAGTAGAAGTCACTAACATGCCTTTGCTTCTGACCTTGGAGTGAACTGCTGTTGCACATTTGTATGTTTGGTACTTTTCCCAGGTTTTAAAATAAATATTTATCTAAGGATATGATTGGATTTCGTAAATCTCTTCAATTACATAATTTGAGATTCTAACAAAATATTTATGAGAAATCAGATGCTTTCATACATGCCAGTAGGAGAGGATGCTGAAAAACACATTTATCAGAAACTTTTATCACATTTATCAGAAACTGGCTGCCTGGCTCTGCGTGACTCACAGTGATTTACTGCTCTCTGCTCAATCTGTGCTGAGATTATAGTCGGGAGACCCTGTTCGCTGTAGCGTTCACACAGCCACTTTGGATGACGAACCAGTCAGCCTCCATGGGCTGGGTAAGTATGATGATGTTGAAGGTAAGTGTGTGTCTTGAAATGGTGGTAGAGCTAGATGAAGCAATACAACATTGTAGCAACTTGTCCAGACGCCATTCACAAGTAAATGTTGGCTCTGTTATACAATATTTGTGATTTTCCCTATCCCTCTGTTGTCAATCACATAGCCCCCAACCCTGACATGTAAAAAGCACATACAGTATCTCTCTGCATTCATTAAACTATTATAGTTAAAGGAAAATTCCCTGAAATGTTTCTATACAGTAACTTTCTGTGCAGAGCTGTGAAAAGGAGGCACATTACCACTATTTATGTGCCTCAACAACAGTGGAATATACTTTCTCTTACTTTTCTTCTTTCTCATACATGAAACATCAGTATAACAGCTGTCTGTATAGGTTCTGTGGCTGAGTCATAGCAGTAAACCACAAGTTTACTGAGCTCTAATGACTATATTGACCACTCAAGTGCGAGAGGTAAACACTATTATCCAGGTACACGGTGTATTCATGCTAATATGTGCCATATTGTAGGTGACCCATCTGGAGAAACTAGTTCCCTACAACAGTATTGCTTTTCGTAAATCCTGTTTGGAAAAGTCTGTTGTGTTTGAGTGGAGGTCTCCTGGTAACGAGAGATGAGATACTGGGAGAATAATGTAATCTGGCCACCAACAATCTATTATAATGTATTCTAATACATTAGAATTAAAGGTAGTTTTTAAGATAATACACTTTTTGTCAAATTCACTAAATATCTCCTCGCAGTCCGCTATCTTTTTGCTCTGTGCGTGTGGAAAAAATAATCCGGCACTTACTTGCATCAGAACAAACACAACCAACTAGCAACAAGTGTTGGGGTGGTACATGCTGTTTTTTTAGTGTAAAAGCATGTTCCTGTACATAACGGCCATTTCAGGAGTAATGCCTAAAAGACAGCCTTCCAGTGATTAGTGTGTGACAAGCTCGATGGACTGGCTGCAGGCCGCTGTCTGTCTGACTGAAGGCCACTGTCTGTCTGACTGCAGGCCGCTGTCTGTCTGACTACACGCTGTCAGTCTGACTACATGCTGCTGTCAGTGATCTGTTTCTGAGCCTGCAACCATCCTCTGGCAATAATACTGTAGGTTACGACTGATTGAAGACTGCTCACCTAACATTTTAGCAGGAAAGCAGCTTTTCCCTTTCATCCAAGATATGCAAAGACTGTTGTTGCAAATAAGACTTAAGACAATATCTGATAAAGCAATGTATTAGCTGACATAATTCTGTAATAATGAGTAAATTGAAAGAGCACTTATTAATCTTAATAGTGTAGAAGTAATGTTACTGAAAGTTGACTATAGTAAAGCTCTAAAAAGCTTAAAAGATCATCTCAGTTAAAATTGATAATGATTTATATATTTTTCTTTTCTTTGCTGCATGATTCAGGCTTTGTGCATTGTTCATCAAAATGTTTAATTATCTGTATGTACTACTACGCTAATGCAAGTAAAACATTGATTTGACTTCAGTTCAAATAATATGTAAAAATATTGATTTAGAAAGAATGTCGAAGTAGGCATCTTTAAATTATTAAAGCACCTGGAGCAGGTCACTTCACTCATAAAGGTTCAATGTCTGCAGATGTTGAGGAAGACGTGGGTTTAATGGCAGCCTTCACCTGTCTGCCATGCTTCACAGGTTTCTCCTTCACACATTACCTCATCCTGGACGTTGTCATTGTCTTATCATTTCACACACCTGGTGCCAATTCCCCTAATTAGCTTTAGTATATGTAGCCCTGTTTCTCCCTGTCCTTGTCGGTTATTGTTTGCTGTTCTGGTGAGTGTATTGCGTTGGTTCATTAAAATATGATTATTCTAACTCCAACCTGCGTTTGGTTTCTGCCACCCCCACTTGACCCGTAACAAGACGTCTGCCATTCTCGTTACCAGATTCATTATTTAGATGGAAAAGACACAGAAAGAGGTCCCATAACAGGCAGTATAATGATTTTAACTAATAGTTTGACTTCAGCAGCACAAATGGAATAACAGTGTTATGAACTAGATTATCTACATACTATAGCCTGTGCTACATGGTTTTGTTACAGAGCACAATTTCTTTAATCTCAGTTTGCAAGAGGATTCTCATCTTAAGACCTTAAATGTGTGTGAGTGTTCTCTGGTATACTGTATGAGAGGACCTTTAATATGTGAGACTGAGAACATTCACAGTGCTTTGAGCATTCATATGTTCTGTATGTAAGAGCATTGCTATGTATATACAGTACATTTTTATATATATATATATATTCAGACCATGCTCATAGAGTATCATACTTACATAAACTAGATAGAGTTGCATTTACACTGTATATGATGATTAACAATTAAAACTATACCTGTCTAGATGTTATGGCCAAATAGACAGTACAAATCATATACTACATAATGCAAGATCAAGCATTTTGAAAATAATAAGCGAAGTGACATATTTACCTTAATATCAGCCACTGGAGAGGTTGGATGAAAACATGCAAATAGGGCAGATGTGACCGTTCTCATCTGAGTAATGAATGTAAATGAGAGATTGGTGCTACTGAACAAGCCCTTCATGCTTGATCTATGCATATCTGCCTTCATTTTCTACAGGGCCATTGACTTAGATAAGAGGTAATCCTTCAGTTGGAAATACATCTGAATGTGATATCTATCTTCTCTGCTTGGACACATTTCTTACTGTCTGGTTTGTTTATGTGTGTCAGCCGATTTGTAATTGTGCATATCAAATATGTTTTCATCACTTGTATGGACTTGTATTAAAGGCAGGTCATTATCGAGAACGCTTGAAAATAATTTCCGTCCGTGCATCTGCGGTGGCACTCCACACACTGAAACACATTCTGATGCAAAGAGTAGTATGGCTTTATTGATATGAGCGGTTTTCGCCACGTTGTTTGTATTCCTATTTACGGTGCCAGGGCTGTGTAGAATTTAGTATCAGATTTATTTTTCAACACGCACAGAGAGAACGATAAGATAGCAAAATGCAAAGGAGATATTTGGTGTATTTGACAAAACGTGTATCTTACAAATGAGCTTGCAATAGCTGTCTAAACCTTTAAGTTGTACTGTAACTTTTTAGATTACTTTTATTAAATGTTTGAAATGTTACATTTATTATATATTGTTTATTGTTTACAAATATAGTAATCTACATTTAGGCTTTTTTGTGCAGACCAGTGTGTTACAAAATATTACAGTGGGTTTAAAAGAAAGCATTGTTAGCCTTGTAAAAGTAATGTGATTGTGCAAGTTCTGATTTGTTCTGATCTGTTTGTGATAGAGGCAGTGCAAATCTACATCATTACATGAACATACAACCTGTCAGAAGTTCTTCCAAGTCTTCTGAACATCTTATTTGTAAGAGCTGACAATGGTTTCTAGCATGTTACCATCTGGATTTAGTCACTTGAGGTCCAAGAATGATAAAGAGCATTTCAAGAGCATTTACTGTACCTCAGAAATTGGGTGAAACCCAGCTAGGGAACCGGTATTTCCCTTTGTTGTCAATGGCAAATAGGGGCAATCAAGTGCCTTTTCACAGGAAATGGTCTTTCATTCGCAGACAACAAATTATTATTCCATTTCACATAATGTAGGCTGTGGAATTGCCTTATACTCTGTGTGGAGTTTAAATTGAGTCTTTGTTGAATATTGAGGTCAATCTTGCTATGTTATTTTTTTACAGGGACACTGAACTTGGTTTGTGGATTACATATAAATAATTATTATCTATCATTAAATGCCATTGTTGAAAGAAAAAAGAAAAATCATAAATGCAATAATGAACTGTTAGATGTACAGTACTATAATTGAGGACACATTTATTTCTGAAGTGTCAGTGTCTAAAGGATATTCTCAAGTTCTCAGACTCTTTTAAGCAATTTAGATTCTTCTTCCTATTCTGAGATGACATATCCCGCTCTTGTACCTAATAAAGGAAGACAGCCCTGCAATACAATGTAATTGCTGGGCACGGCCATTTTGGCAAGAGTTGGATGTGCTTTACTGGGATAATTAGCTCTAACGTGGTAGAATCTTAAATGTTTTTTTGGTAATTGTGCAACTTCAACTGGTTGTGTGGAAAGGTAAAAAGGCATTTAAACATCACAGAACAGTATATATGTAAAACTTCCAGAATGTGTTCAGTTGAATTCAAAGCAGTGTATTTGCACTATATTCAATCAAAATGATTTCCCAATGCAGGTTTTCTTGCGATAGGGGTGTGAAATCCAGTCTGATGTGGAGGAGATAAGCATTATTAAGCATACTGTGTTGTAAACTGCCCTTTTACCTCTCTGAATCCATCTGATTTAATATTTGTACAGCTTTATAATGTGGTGTGTAACGTAGATGCTTGCCGTACAGTAATGCAATGGCTACTCCGTGAATAACCCTGAATAACCCATCAATGTGGTGACACACCCTCACTACTGCTGCTAGATAGATCACTGTATCCCCTGGGGAGCTCACGTCAGGCTGACATGAAGTGAGCGCTGGTGTGCACGTCAGGTGCAGCATAAATAATCATCCTTTCTGCCTGAAACCTTATTATATCCTCCACATCTGACTGTGTTGGTTGTCTTCACCTTCTCACAGCTGGCCAGTACAACATGTCAGAGGGTATATTCATCACCCGTGCTGTCTCTCCCATCTCTCCTCCTAACTATTCTTTGCCTTTTCTCTTACCCCATAGTTTCTAGCAACTTTCCCCCTCCCCTCCTTTCTCACCCCTCCTCCCCACACACACCTTTGCACCGTCACTCTTTCCTCTTGGTTTGGCCTCATCCACCATTTGCCTTTCTCCTGGTCTGGCCGATGCAGATAATGAACTCCGCTGAGCGTCGGTGGGTTGCCATGGTGAATCCACAGGCTGTATATGCAGTCAAACACTGACAGTTGATTCACGCATTCACCTCAGTTTGTTTCGCAAGGGGCTCTCTATACACACAGCACATGACCGACCAGTCAGCGAGCTGAATTTCTCACTTACTCTAGAGGTTTAGTTGTTGCTGCTTAACCCTCCTGATGTGTGGCTAGCTCAGGGCTGTGATATTAAAGCTAAACCTGCCAAATAGGCCAATTAGAGCATCTACTGTTATCATGTTCTGCAGGCTGGATGCTATTTCAGCACCACCCAAGCCTGCCATTATTAAAGAGCCTTGCCTGCAGGTGGCCTGTCTACACAGTTAAACAGCACATTACTGTAGCTTTGCAGAGGTGCTTGTTCTCTTCTGTGTGTGAGGGTGAAGCATCTATCTCCCTGGCTCCCTAGTTTGGCTTTGATTTGGCCTGCTTTAGTGGGAACACGCTAGGGTACCTTTTGCACCTTCCTATGTCTCTGTTTTATGTTTTGTTACTGGAAGCCAGTGCTTAGGGACCAGTGTGGGTGGGAGCCTGGAGAACATGTTGTCTCTGTAATATCAGGGAGCTGGATAACATGAACTTCAGGCAAAACACTAGAAACAGCAGAGCTTGGCTCTAACCTGGATGGGGGAAGATCAGTTATTTTACTTACGTAAAGTCTGGGACACAGTGGTGGTTAACTGCGTCAATACCCGCCTACTTTACCTATTTTGATTGACATGCACGATGACCAACTACGTAACTCAAATACCAAGTCAGACGTAAAACTTACAATTAGGGATTAGTTGGATTATTAAATGACAGGATTGTGGCTGTTTACAGGTCTTTAAAATCTGTAAAACATGTATGGTTGCTCCTTAAAATAAATTGGTTTTAAATTATTAAATCTTAAATTATGATAACATAAAGCACTAGGTCTACACAAGTGTCGCACTGGAAATTACAGACATAGGCAGTGACTGCCAATGAAAATGGACACTTCCAGAAAGTCTGTTGAGCTTAAACGGGTACATATGTTACCATCTCCATTTGTGTGGTCTGGCGTCTCAGCACGTTTAGTTGTAATGCAGAATGCTGTGATTTTGGTACACTACCTGTCCATATGAGGCGTTAGGTCTATTTTGCTGTTGAAAAACCAGAACCGCATGAAATTATGCAGAGAGAGAGAGAGAGAGAGAGAGCATTAATATACTTCTGTAGTTTACTGTATGTATAATTTCCATTCAGATATTTAATAAAATAAATATAAAAAAGTAGCCTAAATAAATATTGGCAGTATATCCTACATAGTATACATATCAGATGTTCAGCACAGAGTTGCTAATGTGACGTTTACTGTAGTGCTAATGGACGGAAGAGGCTGAGACTAGGGTTAACCATACCAGTGTAGCAATCATAATCAGAGAAAATATTTGCTTTTAGTTCTGAAAATGTATCAAAATCATTATATCACATCACATTAACTGACCTGTGGAAAGACCTAATAACTAGTTGAGGTCCGCACGAATTTCGCCCACTCAAAACACATGAATAAGAAACGCAGCCGGCTGATGCACCCATGTGGGTATACACACCCACACAGGACTGGACTGAATTACCTTTATAGTTATGTATATCCATAGTTATAGTCATTATACCTGTATTCATGTTTGAAGGTGCATTGTTAACATTTCTCACTTTGTACAATGGCTGCTTCATTTGCATAAGTATGTAATTTGGTCTTTGGTGAACAAAATATATAGGCTCATTACTTGTTCACACATAGGTGGTCTGCCATACATGAACAGGAACAAACCTGAGATTATAATTAGCATGTATTGTTATTTCGTAGGTGATACATTTATTTTTTTACCTTTATTGTTCCAGTTTGGTTAAGCATATTCCTATCATTATCACTCATTCACACGCACGCACGCGCGTGCGCACACACACACTGCAATCATGCTTGCACACAAAAATACAGAAAGTCCTGATTATTTATATGCAAAAACATGTTTATTATCAACTTGATTTGTGTATTCACCACTGATTAGCGGTTAGCTAGAGGCCCAGGCTAAAGGTTGAAGCCTCACACACTGAAATGCCTGGCTGCTTAGAACAGGAATGAATGAGACACATCAATAACAACGCAGGTGTTGAGAGGAGAGGATGCGTGGGGTATGGCAAGCTGCAAGCAGTGTGGCAGGAGAAAGGGACAAGCACATTTTGATTTTGTTCACCCATAGTACCCACTAATTATGTGCTGCCATACCGTAGATACTACCTACCTGCTATTTACGATCAGTGTTGGGCAAGTTACTCAGGAATTGTAATAAGTTAGTAGTTACTTATTACTCCTTCAAAAAGTAATGATATTACTTTACTTATTACTGGATATTAAAAGTAATTAGTTACGATACTACTACTATATCACAATCACTACCCTGCCTCTCCCCTTCTGAAAATGACCTTTGCAGCCATCTCATAATTGAATTGAATCCTCTTTATTGGAACAAAAATTAACCTTAGGAGTCAATAATCAGCCAAAGTGAAAACATTGCAGCCTCTCAACCCAGATGATTGGAATAGGTTGGTTAAATTAGCCTACCATAAGTTTGCTAGGACAAGAAATCTCATTCTTGTAACGCAGTAACTATTAGTTACTTGGATTAGTAATTGTAATATTATTACTGTTTTGGAAATGGTTACTAATTAGTTACACTACTAGTTACAGAAAAAACAAATACTATTACCATGTTTATCCTTTACCTGTTACTACCCTTAATGCTTCTGACCACACTGAGATCATACTCTCAGACAGATTTAAAAGCCAAGAAAAATATGTGGGTTTTAAGTTGCGTTTTAAAAACAGGAAGGCTGGGGGCCAGTCTGACCTGAAGAGGCAGCAGACCATTCCATTAATTCAACACGAATAGCCTCCAGTCTGTAATAGGTCATCTATGAGCTTTAACAGAATTAAACTGTCAGTTAATATAAGTAGATGGCAGTTATGCACATGGTTTTTAATAGCATAGGTCTCTTACCTGCTTCTTAAGTATTCATTGTATTGCCATGTGCTGTAAGTAGGCCTGTAGGCTGTAGACATGAATATCTTACTATAAAATCCCCCCAAAAAACCCAGCAAACCTCAAATGACTTAAGAAAATAAGCAAGAGGAATTTATGTTTTGAGTTTTGACAGGAGCTTGTCTTATCCTTGCCTTACTGTGTGTGTGAGTGAGTTCATTTGGTTAGAGAATTGATGAGTAATTATATTTCATGTCATATATACAGTATGTATGGCACACTGCATATTTAATCAATGCTTGTGTTCAGAAAATAGACTCGATACAGAAAAATTTATCATTATTGCTGATAAACTATCCTCTACAGCAAAATACAAAACACAATGTGACTCTAGTCAACGTCAAACCACTGTCTATGTGAA
Organism: Amblyopsis hoosieri; assembly: GCA_027564755.1. NCBI lineage: Eukaryota > Metazoa > Chordata > Actinopteri > Percopsiformes > Amblyopsidae > Amblyopsis > Amblyopsis hoosieri. Next base: position 4,633 of record JAODUE010067943.1, on the reverse strand, counting down.
GCATGTTAATTATGAATTATATTAAAGTGTAACTGCACCCCAGCTCTGAGCCTGACTCCACCCACTAACTTTTGAAAAATGCAAGGAGCTGAGTGAGGGGAGGGGAGGGGCTGAGAGGGAAACCCCCATTAACATTAACTTTAACATTTAAATTTTATGACGTATGAGCGTACTAAGTGTACCATTGAAAACCAGCCAGGCTGCTTATCACTGCAAAAATTACATCTAACTTAGTGTGAAAATCCTGTTTTTAGATTTAAAATCTAGTTAGACTTGTTAATAATATAAATGTCTTATCTAGTGACTTAAATTAGGTAAATACGCATTTACTTTAAGAAATCTTATCAAGTGAATTTCACTTACTGCACTGGCAGCCAAATTTGCTTGTTTTAAGCATAAGCAAGAGCGTAACTAATATATTTGAACTTATATTTGATATGGCATTTTTTTGCAGTGATGTTTGTGATTTTTAACGAATATGTTGTTTAGTTCTGTTTTCAGCCCATAAAATGCTGATTTTTATAAAAAAAATTGTGTCATTATTAACACCAGCATTGATGTGTCTCATCACAGATCAATTCTATTACTTTGTTACCAGTTCAAAAAACACATTTTAGAGTGCAGTTACACTTTCATAAATACAGATTAACATTAGTAGATATTTCCCTTGGCAACAATAAACTATATTAGACACTTGCATTATTATACTCTGGCCATAACAGTCCATGAAGATGATAACATTATGTTGAAGCTATACATCAAGGTTAGCTTCAATTAATGTGCTGTTAACTAAATGTGTATGCTTATTAATATTCAGGCATAACAAACAGATGTTTAATTAATTCAGTATATGTCCACAAATTTCAACACGATCAATCTCAGAAGGGAAGTTTTTTCCCCAAGTTTTAATAACGACTCTAAGCATTACAGTTTCGAGTGTTATGAATCAACATTTATGTGTGTATTGTGATTGTGCCAATTATATTAAAAAATGTATTTGGAAGAACAAAAACTGTACATGCTTACATTTTCCTTTTGTGGTGTTTGCTGTGCTATTGAGCCTGCTGTTTGGCCCTTGCCTTGCCAAACTCGTGTGTGTGAAACGCATTGCATTGCAAACATTTGGACAGAAGCAGGTTGTAGAAGAATTATGACTGTGAGAAACACTGTGGGGTAGATAGCTGTGTTTGAATAAAGGCTTTACTTCCTTCTGCTTGAGCAATGCCAATAAAGAAATCATGTCCGGTGGTCAGTGTGTACAAAATGCCTTTTTCCGTGACCGCATGTGTTCATTGGTGTATACGGTTTGTGTTATGCTTGGAATGGGACCGGCATGCTTCCTTTTACCTTTGCCATCTGTCTTTATAGGTGTTTGTTATCTATAAAATAAAGGCCTTTGATGAGTTTTTAAATTAAAGTATAATGTGTTACCTTGTTGTTAGAGGCCTCTAGTGCAGAAAATACATATTTAAAAAATATGTTTTTATTAAACTGTAATATTGCAACCGCAGTCGTTAACGATCTCTGCTAACGATCGTTAGTTTAAATACAGTACAGTATTTCTGCTAACAGTGTCTTAAGAAATATATTGAACAACTAAGGGTTAATTTGCAGGGTTCATTGTAGGCCCATTACAGTATATATTATGAATATTAAGTATTTTAGAGCTATAAATATAGTATACTTTATTAGAAATGTTATAGACATCCTTCAGCTATCAGTAAGTGATCTGCCCTGGTTAAAACCTCTTAAGCCCTAGGCCATCTTCAAAGTTGTTTTCCTTGCAAAAACATTGCCTTACATTAGATAAGGTTTTTTCAGTTCTGAACAAGTTACAAAGCTCGTTTTGGCATTAAAATGTAGATAACCCCTGTGAGATTTCAATTCAGGTTAAACATTCCATGTGGATGACACTGCTCCTTAGTAAATTAATCTGAAATACAGCATAAACATATTTTTCATTCTTTTTCTGTGTGACAGGTCACCATGGTCACCTGGCATCCAATCACAAACCCTATCGTGCACTTTAATTTTACGTAGCCGATAACGTAAATGCGCCAATTTCAGCATAAAAAATGTTTTGGTAAAGTCTAATGTTGTGTCGGCTGGTTTAGAGTATGGAAATATTGATACATATATGGATAAACCTACAATAAAGAATAAAATAAGAAAGACAAAAATAAATAGATAAAAATAAGATAAAAAAGCTAAATTAAATATATTGGTTACCTTTTCTGTTAAATAATAAAAATATTATATCGCCATGCACCGTGCATCTGTCTAAATTTGGCATAGCATGGTGTCCCTTATTTGGTAGTGAGAAAGTTGGCAAACCTAACCCTAGCCCCAACTCAAACACAAATTGAAGCGAATTCAGACCTGAACAACACTGTCTTGTTAGCCTATTATTATCTCTACTTATTATACTAAAATAACTACATTTGAGAATCATTCAAATCTGTTCCCACCTGTTACTGAACAATGAAACATCCCCTAACACATTCCAAAACATGCAAAACCTGTTTCTGAACAAACAGCTCTTTGAGCACACAAAAAAGCAACCAAGTTAAATATATTTCTGCTGGGAATGACAGGTATTGGACCTGATTGCTACAGCATGTATGACAAAACATTTGCAGGTTTCCCCAGCTCAGTTGGGTGAGACATTCAATAACATAAAATGCTTTCCCAATTGAAGAGATTCACAATCATTACTTTTTCAGTTTGTGTCAGAAACACAATGTTTGTTTATTATTAGACAGAGCATCCCTTAAATAGTACACTCCAAATAACAAAAAACAATGTTTTAAATGTCTTTAAACCATGCATTTAGACATCTTTATTACTATATTAGTTTGATAACTAATACATTCTGAGAAGGCTTGTATTGTATGCATAATATATAAAAGGGTGAGACTGAAAAACATCCCAATAAAAATGCTATTATTTTGCAATAGCTATCATTATTCCACAATGGCCTCATTATTTGGTTCTGAATGTGGGTGCATGTACTGTTGAACCTAACACGGTTATTTGTACTGTAACTCCATTTGTAGGTCACTGTCCTTAATTGCCATATTTAGACCCATACAGCATCACATATTCCACCTGCAGTTTGCTCCAGTATGCTGTAAAAGCACTCAGATGTAAGCAGATGTAATGACCACGGTTCAATACCAAACAGAAAAACACGTTCTTAATTAAGCATCCTGTGGAATAAGGCCTGAGAGCTGACCCCGATTCTCATGTTGAGACTGGAGGGCTTGTTTACAGGACTTGTAGATTGAAAGCAGTGCCTTGTAGAGTTCTACTTAATTTGTCTCCTTGCAGCTGAGCTGAAGAGAAGGTACAGAGAAGGTTTAGAGACCTTCTCTTGTTTATGAACTCACAAACAAGTCTCATTGAAACTGGATGCTTCAGGGATTGTGCGTTATGTAAGTTATGTAAGAGACCGGGGAAGCTGGAGTTATCAAACCATACGATTTGTAGAGATGACAATGGGGCTTGATTTAAGTGAGTTTTACTACAGATAGTTTTGTCACTAAAACTGTGTTGTAGGTAATGCTGTAGAGAGACTTAGAGAAGCAATTAATCTGTTCCTACTGCATGTGTTTATAAGCAAATCATTTTTGCTCCATAGAAATGCATTAGAATAGGGGTTATGCATAACTTACTTCCACATTCTGTAAAACGGGTATCATCGCTTCCGGTTAGGTAATAAGGAAATAAAAGTAATAAACCGAAGTAAATAAGATAATAGGGTAATGTACAAACATTGTCCTGGCCTGTACTGTACAATAAAATGTTTGTGTTTCTTTGTTGTAGCATCTGTTATTCTTATTTCTTTTAAATATGACCACTTGTACAGTTCTACAGGAGTCATATACTTACTGTTCAGCACGGCTGTGATTATCTCCGCCATTCGACCGCATAGACACTTGTCCAGTCCAAATATAACTTTAATATTGTTGGTTGATGATCGTCGGGTATCGGTCAGAAATATTTAGCAAAAAAAAAGAGCATTAGGTTATGTTATCTGATTACCCAAACGTGAATATTACGCTGACAGTTTGGTTCAAACTAATGTAATGTTACCACTTTTACCCATAAGCGGAAGCAATGTGATCTGTTTTTCTGGTTTGGTCATGTGACGTTCGACATGACCCCTATTAGGCATGGGATGATATGAAAAATTAATATCACTATATTATCTTGGCCAAAACATTTGTGATAGACACTATTATCGTGAGTATTAGTTATTTGTTATTGTTGTTAATGTTGTTACTTTCTTGTTATTATTATTCTTCAACTTCTGCTCACCTAACTACACCTCCATACTACAACTTACAAACCTCACACAAACATCAGCACGTTTTGAGTTCAGTTGCTATAACTTTTCACAAACATATATTCACATTTTTGAAAAACCATAAGCTAACAACATTAGGCTAATGATGAAGCTACTGTCAGCTAGTACCTCATCACTGTTCTTATTCTAACATTCAGCTAATGCTGTGCTCCCATAAAAAAAAACCAAACACACCTCCAAGACGACTACTGCCTTGCTAAAGAAGCTTAGGGTAAAGGTGATGGACTGGCCAAGCATGTCTCCAGACCTAAACCCTATTGAGCA
>JAODUE010067932.1:0-15946 GCA_027564755.1 Amblyopsis hoosieri | reverse complement strand
CTCTCTCTCTCTCTCTCTCTCTCTCTCTCTCTCTCTCTCTCTCTCTCTCTCTCTCTCTCTCTCTCTCTCTCTCAGGGAGATGTATGGAGTGACTGTTTTTATGGATGCTGCTGCTATATCCTGTCTTGGCTCCAGATCTCGCGAGAACTCAAGAGACGAGCCAAATATATGGCCCTTGGCTCCCTGAAGGGTGGACATTTAGTTTAGCTCATTGTTCTGTCCTGGATGCCGGAGCTCACACAGGACATGGCATATACCGAATATGCTGATGAATACTTTTTCAACCGTCTTCAACCAGTTTATTTAGTCAAAATGTCAGTAAAAATGTCCTTGACACGCCCCTGCTCGCAAGGCTAGTGAGAAGCAGTTCTTTTAACATTTGGGTACATTTTACAAATGTGGAAAAACTTTAAAGGCTAATTTTTAAAACATAATACATTCAATAAAACAGAAAAAAAAATCTGAATCAATTAATAGTTTGGCCAGCATAGTACATCTATAAAATGAGAGTTTGTAAATGTGTAAGAAGTGATTCAAAAGATTTGGCCTTACTACCGCACAGTAACAATGGCAGAACCATCCAGAGTCTAGGCCTGCAAATTATTTCTCACCGTTCATCAGAGGCAATAGAGCAAATATTAGTTTCAGATTACTAAAGAATATGAGCTGTGCTCACAGAGTTTTGTAGGTGAAGTCACACATTCGGATGCCTTTTGTAAGAGTCTACAACATCCATACAACAATCTGGATAGACCAGTCAGTGTCATTTGTCTCTGGGAGGTTTGTCACATTCTCAAGTCACATAGCCTTGCTTGCTTACAAATTGTTATTGTCATTTAGGATCTGGACTATAACAATTTCCATCTCCTCATGCATAGGAATTTGCGGTAAGACAAATGTTTTGTACTCAATGTAATTCATATAGGGAAATAGGGAAAGGTTTATTCACATTTGCTTTTGTGCAGTAATACTGTTTTTCTCAGTTGCTTTAGTATATTTCTCTACTCATTCTTAAAATTTCTAATCCATTTAGTCAATTTCTCAAAACAAAAGCCTGTAAATTGCTCAAAATCCACAGTTTATTTCTCAAAGTTAAATATGTATGTCAATGAACATATCAGCCATGTCGTATATGTACTACAGTTTTCACAGTCGCTTGGGTACATTTCTCAGATCAGAACTGAACATTACACATTCACATCATGAAGCTATTTGTGTACTGTACATCATAAAAGCAATTAAAAAAAAGTTTGAACAAATTGCAAATGCATTTTTGGGGAGTAACTGAGTACATATAATCAGTTACATGCAACCGATTACAAAAAAACTGTAACCCAGCTACAAACTAAACCAGCTATGTGTTGATTAATTCTAGGACTACAGATTTAAAAAGAATGTTTGCAGAAAAAAAGTGCATTAAACAATTATGTGTTCTTTTAATGACCTATCATTAATTATTCAAAAGTCCTACTTTGATCTGATCTCCAGAGCAACATATACAGTCACAAAACAACATAGATTTGGCGTGCCAACACTGAAGTATATTTATAGTATATAAATGGTTTTGGATGTCTTATCAAAGAACACTTATTTTATGGTGAAGAAGGCTAATCCAAAAGTATTGGAAAGTAACAAGGTTTTGTTACTAAATTTAGGTCATCCAAAAATTATGTTACTGATTATAATTTTAGCCTGGTAACTAGTAACTAACTAGTAACCATCAACCATGATGGTTGGGCATATTCGTGAAAATTATTATGTACAGTACAACTTTTCCATCTGTGCCCCTCAAGATTGGAATAATACAGCCAAATTGCTTTAGATTGAAATATATTGTGTCCATAGTATAATGTAATAAGTGTCTGAATTAATATTTTTATTTGATTTTAAAATGTTTTTGTTCTTTGAGTTTGTATTTATATTACAGTAATGTACCTTTCATTGTAATGCAAGGCATCTCTGTAAACGAGAACAGTTTGTGCATTTTCTATCAGTCATCATCAACCATTAGTTTATAGTTTTCATCAGACAAAACCTTTACACTGTTATATTTAAGAACATACAGTATAGCTAAGTATGTATAGCTTGTTGGTAATGACAAGGATTTTCTGATGGCACACTTCATTGACATATTTGCTTTTGAGAGGTTTTGCAGGTAATCCATTGTGTGATGTTGTTTATACAAATTGACTAGCTATAACTTGACTAACTGGTTTGCAAATGTTAAGAATTGGTCCAAAAAATCTACCAAAGCAACTGAGAAAAACTATTTTCTGATAAACTGGTTAGACTAATACTACACAGAGCCAGCATATAGCCATAGAGCATATAGCCTAATGCAGTCAACATCCATCCATCCATCCATCCATCCATCCATCCATCCATCCATCTTCATCCGCTTATCCGGAGTCAGGTTGTGGGGGCAGCAGCTCCAGCAGGGGACCCCAAACTTCTCTTTCCCGAGCCACATTATCAAGCCCTGACAGGGGGATCCCGAGGTGTCCCCAGGCCAATATGAAGAAATAATCTCTCCACCTGGTCCTGGGTCTTCCCTGAGGCCTCCTTCCAGCTGGACATGCCTGGAAGAGATGCCAGTACCACCTCAACTGGCTCTTTTCGATGCAAAGCAGCAGCGGCTCTACTCCGAGTTCCTCACGGATGCCCAGACTTCTCAACCTATCTCTAAGGGAGATAGCCATCCTCCTGAGAAAACTCATTTTGGCTGCTTGTCTTTATCTAGTTCTTTTGGTCACGACCCACCCTTCATGACCAGGAATGAAAATTGCCCGGAAGATTGAGAGCTTTGCCTTCCGACTCAGCTCTCTTTCACGGTGCGGTAAAGTGCGCCTCGTTATCCTGTGCATGAATTTCACAAACAGGATTGGTGACAAATAACATCCCTGGTGGAGACCAACTCCCATCTGAAACGAGTCTGATTTACTGCCGAGAATCCGTACACAGCTCTCGCTTTGGGCATACAGGGATTGGATTTCCCTTACAAGGGACCCCCTCACCCTATACTCCCGCAGCACCTCCCACAGTATATCTCGGAGGACCCGATCATACGCCTTCTCCAGATCCACAAAACACATGTAGACCGGAAGGACACACTCCCAGGCCCGCTCCAGGATCCAAGACCTGGTCCATTCTTCCACGACCAGGGCAGAATCTGCATTGTTCTTCTTCAATCTGAGGTTCGACAGTCGTCCGAACCCTCCTCTCCAGCACCTTAGAGTAGACTTTACCAGGGCGGCTGACTAGGGTTTATCCCCTTGTAATTGGCACACACTCTCTGGTCCCCCTTTTTGAAAAGGGGAACCACCACCCCAGGTTCCCCGCTTTCTTCTCCTGAGGTGGCGGATGGTTTTCCAGAAAAGCTTTGGCGCCAACCGGAAATCTTTCTCCATGGCTTCTTCGAACCTCTCCCACACCCATTGCTTTGCTTCTGCTAGGGCAGCTGCAGCCCTTCTGGCCCGTCAGTTACGTGCAACTGCCTCAAAAGATTTCAGGGACAGCCTCCTTCTTCAGTCGGATGGATTCTCTGACCACTGGTGTCCACCACGGTGTTTGAAGGTTACCGCCCCTTGAGGCACCTAAGACCTTGAGACCACAGCTCTCCACCGCAGCTTGAGCAATGGAAGCTTTGAACATTGCCCACTCAGGTTCGATGTCTTCAACCTTCACAGGGATGCAAGAGAAGCTCCGTCGGAGGTGTGAGTTGAAGATTTCACGGGCAGGGGCCTTCTCTAGACGTTCCCAGTTCACCCGCACTACCCGTTTGGGCTTACCAGGTCTGTCCAGAGTCTGCCCCCACCCCTTGCCCAACTCACCACCAAAGGGTTGTTGGTAGCCAGCTCTGCCCCGCTCTTCACCCGAGTGTTCAAAACATGCGGCCTCAGATCAGATGATATGATCACAAAATCGTATCATCCTTCCGCAACAGCAAGGTGATGTTCCACGTCCCCAGAGCCAGCCTCTGCCGCCTGGGTCTGGTCCGTCAAGGCTCCGTGGCAAACCCAGCCACAAGGTGCTCGCCAACAAGCCCTCCCTCTGGGCCTGGCTTCAGGGGCCCCGGGCTTCAGACAGGGGCCCCGGGCTCCCTCCGGGCAGGGTAACTTCTCCTCTGTGAGGATCTTCCATAAGGGTCTTTTGTGCAAAACCATTTAAAATGTGTTATAAAGAATGATAAATTGCTTTTATGAATTGCAATTGTGACAACTGAGAAATCCAGAGAAATTACAAAGCGTTTGAGAAAAACTGTAATTATGGAAACCTTGAACAATATGATGTATATTATTTCCTAAAGAAGCTAATACTAAGACTCAATTTGCCTAAGATGGCTATTTAGATAGCAGAAGATAGCATAAACGTGTGTAGTACTAATTTAAATGTATTCTTCTTTTGTATCTATATAGTAATCATGTCTGGAAAGATGGTTGTCTCCCAACCCAAGCCCATTGTTATGTCCAATACCTCCAATCAATGGACTTCTGGCATTTGTGATTGCTTCAAGGACCTGCCCCAGTGTAAGTATAACTATAGGCTATTACTGTAAACCTGTGTATAGGCCTAGACAATGTGGTTCATGCAAGCTGCAACATAAGCCACTGCCCTAGTGGGTGGCGTAGTTACCTTGGCCTTTAAGTTGTTCACACGTATAGTCTATATGTGTGCTGACCGCCTACCACAGTGCTCAGTGCACAGTGCTCGTTTAGTATCTGTCAATCTCAGTGTCTGAACCCATCACACCAGACTCATTCCAGTCCAAATTCTGTAGCATTTCAAAATGCTACAGCTTTCGTCTTTGCCATGGTGCAGTTTGCTCAATATTGTATTGTGTGTGTGTGTGTGTGTGTGTGTGTGTGCGTGTGTGTGTGTGTGTGTGCGCGTGGGTGAACGAAAGAGTAAGAATTTGCATGCATATTTTTGATTGGTGCTTGGTGTTGATTGTTGACAGCAAACTTATATTCAAACGGCAGTTTGTACCAACTAATTTCCCTCTAATGCCCAGTGAGGCCAACATGGGGAAACAACCGGAAAAGTTTTTTGTGTTATATTATATTATTGATCATAGTTTGCTATTAGGAAAACATACGTGTTATAGCTTTACTCCATCTGCTTTATCATGGCTAAAAAAATATTTTAGTAACTGATATAGCACATAAGGTTTAATTTAATGGAAGCTTCTCAACATGTGTAATATGTGGAATTCCACAAGGCTCTTCATTAAGAGACACTTTTCTTTAGACTGCATCACACCTCAGGTTTTTCAATATAGTTTTTTAATATAGTTTTATATTGTTTTGGTTTTGTTGTTTAAAAGTCTTACTTTTGTTGATTAAGGTTATGTTATGTTCGGTTATGTTCAAACGGTTATGTTCAAACAAATAACACCACTTGTATTCCAGTGTTAAAGGTTGAATCATCCCAAATCATAGTCCCGTATAGAAATATTTTAAATTCAAAGCATTACTAAGGGCAATCGCCTTTTTTAGGGAGGGAAGGGGGGGTGAAGTGATTCGTTCATCTGTAACAAATAGACCTTTCATCTCACAAAAAATATGACGTCTGATTCATATGACAGGATACATGGGGCAAGCACAATTGCCAAATTTCACCAATGATATTTTGACATACAGACAATAATAATACAATAATGTATGGAACAATATTGTTTGGAAGCAGCTGGGCCAGAGAGACGAGAATGACATCTATCATTGAGAAAGAAAAACGTTTGACTCTGAATAATGCATTCATGTAGGACATACAGTATAATATTGATATAATAGCATATACTGTAGAAGCAAATATGTGTATATTTTTGGAGGTATTTGCATTCATAACTAGCAACCACATTTCTAATGTCATGACTGTTAGTATACTAAATCCCATAAATATGTGTATTTGTTAGGGTTCTCTTGTTATGTGTTGTGTGTTCCCATGAAGAGAAGCTGATGTTGTTGTATTAGCTAACAGGGATCCTTAATAATACAATCATAAGATAACAGCAATATTTTAGATGGCCCCAAACAAAATGACAAAATGACAAATACCCTCTCCTGGGGAAGGGGGCTGGCAGAAAAAAAAACTAAGTAAACACAATATCAAATGGCTTAGTTCCCCTTCAAATGAAACAGCCCATACAGGATGTGACACTTGAAAATCAGTGAAGTCCTGTCCGTGCCTGCTCACCTCTAGTTAAGGGGACAAATGACTTCAGGCATGATACAGTACTAAAATGTATGTTTTTCGTACATGTAACAGAAAATCTGACAAGTGAATGACAAGTGAATTGACAGGTGAAATACTTGACGATGATTAATGTCAAGCACTGCTTTGATTATATAGATAGAACTCCTAAGATATGTTGCTTGTAAAAAAGTGTTTGCTTGAGCTAGTTGAATGCAAGGTGATCTATGTGTGATTGTACAACCTCTGCCTTACCAGGAAAGACACTGGTAATTTCGGTGTGAGTCGCTAATGTGTGATCATTTCAGTCTTTCAGTTTCTTTTAAGTGGTATAAGACCTGCAAATAGCTAGACTTGTGTTGTGTAGTTTCCCTATGAATACCCCCAGTATATGTGTGAAGAATAATGTAGATGTGCATGTCCATCAAACTACCTCTACTGTCAAGTAGTCTTGCCACAGTTAGCCAGTGTTAGCCTCCCAATACTTCACCTACAGTTGAAGTTGTAGCAATACATTCTTAATTTGTGTTTAAACCAAATATCAACAGACCATTGTTTCCAAATCTCCTGAGTATCAACCTGAATGATGACAACAATTAAGACAAATCACTTGAATAGATAAATCAGCTCAGCCCAGGGATGACCAGGAATAATGTCCTGTTCAATATATTTTGAGTGAGTGTCTGATCAGACATGTTCACAAGTCAATTGTATTCCAAAGCTGCTGTGTGTCTGCTGTTTAGAGGCTCCCGGCAACATTAATGGCCACTAATGGTAAAAAAAAAAAAAAAAATTGTTCATGAATGACACATCACCTTTTTTTACACATAAGCCTAGAGGCAGGAATGAAGAAACATCAGTTTCCATAAACGAGTGGGCAAACAAGAAGAACCACAATATAGTTTCATCAGGAAGTTATTACAGTGTGCCTATTGGGACCACATGTGTCTAACAGGTAGTAAAAGAAAGTGTGTAAATGTAAGTTTAAGGTTACAGTAATAGTGTATTGCATGGCTTTAGCACTTGAGTTGGTTGTGTTTAGGATTTGAATGGGATGGGTCACATTCAAATAGTGAAACTAGGAAAAAGTGGATCAATAAAATATGACATTTGAACTATAATATCAGGTTTGAGTTGTTTTGTGTAGTATTCAAGGTATGAACAGCGTCAAGGAAGTCATCCTGCTCCCAGACATTATTTGTCAGCTGACTCATTGGCCCTACAATGATGGTCCTTTGTAAACAGTTCCCCGGCATTTCCTTTCTCTTGCTGTGTTTAACTGCCTGCAAAACACCCACCACCTCCACTGCTCCACCTATGTCTGTTTTCATGTGTTATGCACGTCCTTTCCGTTATACACTGTACAATAGCAAGGGTTGTTTTATGTTTTATTAGGCTATGTTGGTTGCATTTCTCATCCATGTTTACAATGTTATGGCTGGTATGTGTTGTTAGGTATGCCCATACCTGCTATATGATGAGAAGTCCCCTGAGCTAAGCCATTCTGTCTAAGATTATTGTTAAATAGCATACTGCTTTAAGTTTTCATTGCTTGTTGCGAGTGGCCAGACTGAAATAATGATGTTGTCAAATAGCATGGCATCATGGCACACCGGTACAGTTGAAAAGAACAGCTTGTATATTGAGTTTGTTTTCAATGCATTACAATTACAATAAACAATCCTGCTTTTCTTTTAGGCTGCTTTGCATGTTGGTGTCCTCTTTGCTTTGCCTGTAAGACGACACGTGAGGCTGGTGAATGCCTCTGTTTACCTCTGTTGGACTGTTTCGGACTGATCCCACCCATAACAATGTCTATGAGGATGTCAATACGTCAGCGCTATGGCATTGAGGTACAAACCAAGCATAAGCTCTACTGTCATTTCAAACACTTTCAACAGCCTTTTGAAAGCATAATAGGTAATAGCATGTTTACATGCTGCGTGAGCTGCTTAAGGAGCAATGACATACTTCACAGTCTCATGCCTTGACTCCGCTGTAATATGTGTGTGTTTATGTTTAGCACCAGTTGTACCATGCGCTTTCCTCTCCCTGTGACAGGATACGATGTGCAGCGACTGTGTCTATGCCTGCTGCTGTGGCCCATGCACCTGGTGTCAGATAGCAAGAGAGATGAAGACAAGGGCAACCCCGGTCACTGTCATCAACATAAAGAAGTACATGGAGTAAATGAGTGGATTGGTTCGGTCGCAGTTACTTGAGGACAACACGAGGTCCTCTAACATCTCAGTGGAGTTGCTTTTTCGCTGATAAAACCTTAACCAGTCGTCACAGAACTGATTCAGATCAATGTCTGTGTCTGTGCTGTGTCTGTGTTATGCCTTGATTTGTGGATAGACACCCGACTGAATGACTTATTGTAAATCACTGGTGTTACGATCCTAAAAGAAAGACACTGGATCATAGTGTTTCTGTTGACATTGCTGTGAGTTTATTGCTTTGATTGTATATTAAATGTAGCTGTTATTACAATAATACGTTTGGTTATTGTATTTATATGTTTGTTGTGTTGACTGTAAGCCTTTGTGGCACAGTGTACAGTCCTTTATAATGCTGATCAAATCTGTTGAAACTAAACCCAGTGTTTCATTAGCCTATGCAAAGTACATGCATGCAAATGTGGCACTGCATTTTTCTTCCTTGAAGTGCTAAATCTAGAGTCAGTAGTGAAGAGGTAACTTTCAACATTAGGTGAGTATTTATCTAATGAAACTAAGGCATTGCACTTGCAAAAGTAAATTGATTTTGTAAAAGTAAGCCAGTGGAGGAGATTAAATGAAAGCATATTAACCTGAGGAATTTCTCTGAAAAGATATGTTATGATCATTGGTCAAGGAAACACATGGACATACTGAAGTAAAACATGTTACATTCTGATAAAAATGTGTTTTCGATCAATGACACACGGACATACTGAAGTAAAACATGTTACATTCTGATAAAAATGTGTTTTCGATCAATGACACATGGACATACTGAAGTAAAACATGTTACATTCTGATAAAAATATGTTTTGATCAATGACACATGGACATACTGAAGTAAAACATGTTACATTCTGATAAAAATGTGTTTTGATCAATGGTAAACAGCGGTCACCTCGTGAATGTGCACTGTACCAGTTCAGAACGAAGAAAACATGAATATGTTTATGGAGAATTTAATGAGTGGATCATGTTAAAAGACAAATGCAGGAAGGAAATTTTGGGCCAAGCAGAGAGCCTTGAATCCTTTGTTCAGATATTTAGGCCTCAGATACACACTATCTATGCATGCAAATACATATGTACAGTATATGATTTGTTCCTGGAATTGCACTTGTGGTTGAAAATGTGTTAAAAAAATACTTTTGAATCTCGGTGGCCCTCTACGCACTCCACTTTACTTCTCTACAATACACAGCTGTGTTTGAAAATATAAACAGTGAGTTTAGGAGAAAATATTTAGGTCATGGGGCTATACAACAACACCAAGAGGTGAACCTTCAAGAAGTGAGGAGAATGTAAAAGCGTTGGTACATCAATTCTCATATATTTCAGATGGTCCATATGTGAATGACTACCATGACATCAAATATATTGTTGCAAAGAACAAATTTCATCAGCACCCAGCCAACTCAAACTCTGATAGCTGTCCAGTCTAACCAGTGGAGTACCGGCATCTGCGCCTGTTTTGATGACTTACAAGTCTGTAAGTCATTTCTGCCATTCCTAGTCCATTTACATTGTACCAAACTATTTGTTTGCCTCTCATTCAACACAAATGCCATGCAAAAAAGTTTGTATATACTTTTTTGTGTGTAGCTCAGCAGGCAATAGTAATTGTAAATCCATTGAGAATTATAACCTTTTCAGTATTTAGATTTTGATCGATATCTTAAATTAAATAAATTAAATAAATATGTAATTAAATATAAGTTTTATGCTTAGCCATAACCATCTTATATGCTCATTTTCAGGCTGTTTTGCCTACTGGTGCTTTCCCTGCTTCGCCTGTTCCACCACTGCAGATTTTGGGGAATGTCTCTGTCTGCCCGTGTTGGATATGATGTGGACCTGCCTTCAGATGATAGGAGTGCCGTCATGTATTCCGCCGGTGTCCATGTCAATGAGGGCAGCCATGCGTACTCGCTATGGTATCCAGGTGTGTCTAAAAAATACAGACTACCGGTAACTGGTTAATGGGTCATTTTCCATAACTAACCCAGATGTACCATTGATAATAAGCTCAAAGGACTAGTAACACTGTAACAGTATTAATTACATGATAATATAGTGTATTTCCTTTGCACTGTTGATCTAAAGCGTCCCCTTCCTGTATTTGATATATAGGTATATATTCTATGCACTGTACTGTACTGCCTGGCCAAAATAAATGTACATTTCTGAGCAAAAGGACTAAATAGTGTAAAGATTTATCATTCCTCATTTCTAAAAACATTTTTTCATCATGGGGTATGATGAATTCAAACTTTTTTTGGAATAAGGTAACGTGAAACATTTTGGAAAATGTGAAGGGGTCTGAATATTCTCTGAAGCCACTGAATGTTTAGAGTGTGGATTCACCATGCACATACTGTATACATTTAGAATGAACTCAGCAGCGTCAGTGAACAATAACAAGCACATATTTCTTTATCTGTTCAGGAGTTGTACTGTCATTTGTCACACAAGCTCCAGGACAGTTGGTTTAGTTTGACACCATAATGTGTAACACGCATTTCATACCTCACACTTCAAATATGAATGTTGTCTCTCTCTTCAGGGGGAAATGGTGGGTGACTGTGTGTATTCCACCTTCTGCAACGTATGTTCCTGGTGCCAGATGGCCAGGGAGCTGAAGAGACGCAGCCAGCAATTGACTGTGGTCAATGCCCAGTCCACGGTTCTCCCAGGCCAAACGATTATGATGGCCCCACAGCCCACAGTTGTTACCTCCCAGCCTGTCATTACAATGGCCAACCAGGGAATCCTCTTATAGCTGATAGAGCTAAGCTATCAGTGTGGTAATATTAGAGATGCAACATGTTAAAGGTACACTAATAGATTTGCTCCAAAACAGTGGTTTAGTAAGCAGGTTGAATAGAAAAGTGGGTGGTCATATATATTTTTTAACATTAGAGATGTCTATTTACAGTACATAAGATTTCTATTATTTTCTTCTGGCTTTTTTGCTATTGTTTCATGTTCGGTTTCAACCGGCTCCATAGTTTAGGTACATGATTTTGAACATACTTGGAGTGTAAGTATATGCACTTACTTTATATTAATTACTTACTCTTTAAAGAGACTACTGTAGACTACTGCAAACTACTGTAGTTAACCAGTTTGGGAAAATACATTTTGTTTATATGCTTGCTATGAGTGACTTATTTTACTGGACCGTCCCTGGAACAATTAAAAACTAAACAATTCAAAAACATATAGCTACAGCATAGCCATTTTTATTTTTTTATCCATCCATCCATCCATCTTCACCCGCTTATCCGGAATCGGATCGTGGGGGCAGCAATTCAAGCAAGGGACCCCAAACTTCCCTTTCCCGAGCCACATTAACCAGTTCTGAATAGGGAAACCCATTTCGGCTTGGATTGCCCTTAAAGGTGACCCCCTCACCCCATACTCCCGCAGCACCTCCCACAGTATCTCCCAGGAGACCTGGTCATACACCTTCTCCAGATCCACAAAACACATGTAGACCAGAAGGGCATACTACCAGACCCCCCAATCGGCTGAACCCTCCTCTCCAGGACCCCCTTTTTGAAAAGGGGAACCGCCATCCCAGTCTGCCACTCCTTTGGCACTGTTTTTGGCTTTTGATTTTCTGATCCATTCTTTAGTTTTTGCCTTCTCTAATGTTTCCAGGGGAATGTTGTCTAATGCTTTGTATTGCAATAGATGTGGTCCCTGGATAAATAAACAAAATAAATACACATCTTTGGCCTTCAACAGCTCTCCTACCAAGGGCCCTGCTGTTTTTCCATTGCCAAAGACTTTCATAACTCAACGTTAAGGGGAGGGCTCTGGCTATACAACAGAGAGTTGTGCTGTTATTGTAATTATCAATGTTCATGTTCCCCCCACTTGCCTCTGTTCCCTGACCTCGCCTCTCCCTCCCTCCCTTCTTCCTCCTCCTCTCTTTTACAGCCACTTTCCACAACTCTCTCTTTGTGGTGTAAGTGTCAGGCCAACGTCCTGTCTGTCAAAGATGTATGGGTGTGTGTGTGTGGTTTGTGTGAGGTCAAGAACAGCCACTCTGGGAAGACACGGCCACTTGTTCATGAACAGTGATACTTTTGTTCACGTATGATGAATAGTTTGTACTTTGAGTTGTCAAAGAGAAAAATAACTTTACCCAAATTGAATAATAAACAACCAAACACTGTTTGGTTGTGTTGCAACCAGCCATAAATGTCAATATAAGTCAAAAATAGCGTATACGTGGATGGTGTTGAAGGGCTAGAGAAGATGAGAGCCTAAAATTACTTTTAATAACGCTAGAAAAGTTAAGACAAATTGATGCATGAGCTAAAACAGTTGGCATATATTCAATGCATGTTTATGGCTTGATGCTAAAGAAATATAACAGTGTCCTAAACCTTGGTGTTGAGGGGTCGAGGAGTGCAAGCCACCAGAACATACTGTACAGTATGTGGGAGGAGCATATGGTTTGAGTTTCAAATTTTAGTTTAGTAGAGGTATATAGTGTATTTAATTGCTTTATGTCTTCTTTGCCTTTGCAATTTGTACATGTCTCACACACTTTAATAGATGATTGTTATCTACTATAGCCTTTGCTCTCGACCGTTTAAGCCATATTAAGACCATACCGTATTGTGCTCAAGTTGGACTTTGTCCTGACAGAGCATAGCCCTTATCTAACATCAAGCTGCATGATGAACCTGAGCAATCTAAATATGCTGCATCACCATACAAAGCAAGTGGAATTCAATTGAACACTCTGGTATTAAAGTGGACCTATCTATAAAAGGTGAGGCATGCAATTATTGTATTATTACTGTATTATTGCCTGGTCGTGACACGCTCATTTATTAAATAATTCTAGCAAATGAGCAAGCTAGTCCTAACTAGAAAATGCACTTTGTACGTGAGTGTAAAAGTTACATGCAAAATTAAATAATAACTTGTATTAATTTGAGAATTGTAAGTTAATTAATTATGATGATTCATAATTGAATTGCCTCCTAAATTCAGATTTAAAGAATTAATTTTGATTAAACCTTATTTCAAGGTAAATACACTAAACAGTCAACTAACAGCAATAGAGAAACATGGTGTAGCAACCATTTATTTGACTGGTCAGTTAGATACTATTTTCTTAAGTTTGCATTTGTTGATGATTTCTTTTTTGAAAATCATATTTATATTGAACATGTTTATTGCAATAATATCATTACATGACATTTTCAACCAAGGTCATGCAACAATGGTGTACAACATTGGTGCAGGCAGAGACAACCCGTGCAAATGATCAATAGCAGCATAGTAGAATGTTCACATATCACAAACTAGAACTTGTAAAGCAATTACTCTGGTAAACCTGGCGAAACTCAGGTGAATTACAAGAAACTGGCCTTGCCTATAGGACAAAGCAATCACAGATTTTGTTTATCTCCATTTACACAGGTGCAGTGTGTGATTAAATAATTAGATAATGAACTAGAAATAATGCTCTAGTCAGTTGAAAGCTAGTTCAAGGTTGTACGTTCTCACTAGGAGTGGATGCCTGTCCTTGCAGGCAGCCAACACAGTTTGTTGTGGCAAGAAATGTGTGGAGATATTTATTTTAGATCACTGACATGTTTGAGATGCATTCACTGAACTATAATTGCTAGATTACCCAATATTGATTCTCACGAGTAACACTTAGGGGCTGCAGAACATACTGTGCATAAGCATTAGTCCCTTTATGTATATGTACTATATACAGTAAACAGTACACAAAGATGAATGCATTGCATGCCAGCCATTTTTTTTTGTGTGATCTACAAGAGGTCTCTCTCCATAAATACGTACTGTATATAATTCTACTCATACATTAAGATACTATTTTCTTCTGCTGAGCTTAGTTATTTCTTCTATACAAGATTTTGGGACTTAGTTAGTTACAAATGACACTCAAATGCGAATCTCTGTTTAGTCTGCTGTGCATAAGAAAGGAAACACCTGAGTCACAATATTTTCCTCTGGGTTTGTATGACTAAATAATGGTTCAGTGCTGACGCACGCACTTCATACTCTAGGGCTCTGCACTAGGCATAGCCTGCAAGGCTGCTGTGTCTTAAATAAATATCCACATCATTTGACAGGGAGGTCATGTCACCATATATGGAGCAGAGCAACTCGCTTTATTTAGGGAACAAAGGTTACACCTGTAAATCTACCTTTAATTTTCTCTTCTGTTGAATGTGTTGCGGAGAATTTAGAAAGATAGTTGTTAGCAGCAGGACACGCTAGAGTGACCATTAATGTAAAGCCATTTATTTGATTGACATGTAGCCCATAATGGAATGGAATGGAACTTGAATTGGGCTCTACATAAGACATTGTTTACTTAAAGGTAAAGTCAGCTATTGCAAGCTAAATGTAAGCTAATACACTTTTTGTCAAATTCAACAAATATGTCCTCACATTTCGGTAGCTTACTCTCTTAACTCTGTGCGTGTTGAAAAAATAATCTGATACTTCTACTCAGCCCTGGCTCTGTAAATAGGAACATTAACACATCAACAAACCGCTCGTATCATCAAAGCCATACTATGCATTTCTATGTGTGAGACGGAGGACCGCGGAGCAATGCTGTTTTGATTTGAGCTCGAAGTTAGCAAGAGTGACTGACCATATTTCTAAATGTTACATTTTATAGTCTGTGAAAAATGTGTTTTATGCTTCTAACGCCAGTTTATAATGTAATCTGCTGTTGTATTTTACCTCAGGAAATGATTACAGTGCTCCCTCTGTTCCTGGCCACGCTAAGCATCCTGTCCCATATGCCAAGAAGTTGCCATAGCAGTAAAATACTGGTGGTACCTGTTGATGGCAGCCACTGGATCAACATGGATGTGATCCTGAAGGAACTGCACTCCAGAGGTCACAACCTCACTGTCATCCGGTCTACCACAAGCTGGTTTGTCCCGGAGAACTCCTCATACTTCAAGTCTATAAGTGTGCACATGTTGGATAATGAGGATAAGAATTTCTACAATGACTTTCTTCAGAGGATTCTTAAACATCGCAAATTGCCTGCATTTATACGCACCTTCTTCCAGCAGTTTGAGATCACGTCGATGCTGTATGAGGGCACGATTTCTAAAATAGCAGCTGCAATGTTTGATGACCAACATTTCATGAAAAAGTTGCAGGACAGTAACTATGACTTAATGTTAACTGATCCTGGCATACCCATTGGGCTGCTTCTGGGTAGTTACCTTCAGCTGCCAATGGTATTCAATGTACGCTGGATCAATACTGGTGATAGTCATTTCACTATGGCAACATCCCCGATCTCCTATGTTCCTGTATCAGCGACGGAGCTCGCTGATCGGATGAATTTCCTAGAACGAACCAAAAACGTTTTGCATTACCTTTTAAGTGTCTTTGAGCAATATCTCATTAATCGTTCCTATTCAGACCTGTTCCAACGCCATTTCCCCCCTGGAGCAGACATGATCAGCATGCAACTTTCAGCTGATATCTGGCTCGTGAGGGCTGACTTT
>JAODUE010067922.1:10000-15946 GCA_027564755.1 Amblyopsis hoosieri | reverse complement strand
TAGACATTTGTTTAGCGCACCAGGATTTGTCTCACATCGATCTGGATCTCATAATCGCACAACACGAAACTTTACTGCAGGCTACCATACAGTAAGGTTAGTTTTCATCTTGGATCAGCAAATACTATCTCTTTGATGTCCTGTTCTTGTGTTTATGTTGGTATCTCCCCTTGCTTTTTTGGCTTCAGAAAAAAATGCGACACCCTCCTCATAGGCTTTTAGGATGTAAAACCATGTGAAGTCTAAAACATGCACCATTTCGACATTTCCCCTAAAAGCTTGACAATTCCCATGCGCATAACATAGGTATGTACATTGACCATTCTTGGAAGGGAAATATTTTAGAGTGGTTTGCTTCTTTTTTTTAATAGGGAGATATATAATGTCGTGTGTTGTTGACCAGTGATCATGTTGGCATGTTGACCAGTGTAGTAGTCTAGTCTATGTTATAACCATGTGTAACGATGTCAAGACAGTTGCACTGCAGTGATAAAATACGTAAATCTTACTCTCAAATACTTCAATATTTGCGATGGTGCGATCTATAATAACTTTCTGGTGGCGAACTTGTAATGTGTTTCTCTTTTGCGCAGGATAGCGGGGTTTAAGACCCGGGTGAGAAAGATTTCACTCTGGTGTCATATTTGGTTTTAATAACTAAAAGCATAGTTGTACAGGCTTAAAAGTTGAGAAAAATGTCCTCACACTTTCATCCCCCCACCTAAAAAAACATCTCCTGCGCCACTGCTAAATTGGCATCGGATGATGTCTATAGTAATACATTGTGATGGACGATGACGTCTTCTACAGCAAAGTGAGTGAGCACGAGCAGTAAACTATAAAGTTGTTTCGTTTCGCTGTTAGCATTACGTTAGCATAATGCATAGATTGCATTGCCAGAGTAGACATCGAGACGGTGTGATACAGCGGTCCAGCCAAGGCACGAGTGTATTTTCATCTGCGTGTGTGCGTGTGTGTGTCTGTGTGTGTGTTTGAGAGAGAGAGAGAGAGAGGGGGAGAGAAGTAAGGTGATCCTTGTCACAGCAATTCGGCGAGACTCGGAAACAGCGTATTACGCAGTGTTACACTAGATATTTATAACTTTTTCTGAACGCTGCTTTGACACGTTTTCACTACTTTCTTTGTTATTTATTTGTTAAATCACGATGCCTGCAACACATCGTGATGCCTGTTAGCCATCGGCGATGGATGATGGCATCGGCCCAACCCTAGTGCCTACCAAACCAATAACAACGATTGTCCCCCCTCAAACGGACACGCGTGCATATACACACAAACACAAACACACCCATGTCTCTGCTCCAGATTGTTCTTAACTTCACCACCATGGACCTGTATAAGAGCAGTCTCTGCTGGTATGACTACATCGAGGTCCGCGATGGATACTGGAGGAAGGCTCCTTTGTTAGGTAACATTTACAACCAATGGGCATGTGTGTTCAGACTTATGTATTTATTCCCTTATAGCTAACCACAAATGGCCTGCTGTATGTGTGTGTGTGCGTGTGTGTGTGCGTGTGTGTGTGTGTGTGTGTGTGTGTGCGTGCGTGTGTGTGCACTTCAGGCAGGTTCTGTGGCGATAAGGTTCCTGAGGTACTGGTCTCCACAGACAGCAGAATGTGGATTGAGTTTCGAAGCAGCAGTAACTGGGTGGGGAAGGGATTTGCAGCTGTCTATGAAGGTAGTTCATCTTCACTGCCTCACCAGCTTTATGGAATAGCTGTGTATGCTATAAGTCATACTATTTACATGGAGCTATGCTAATGTATGCTATGCTGTAAATTCCAATGTCATTAGTAAAACACTTTCTGATATATTCAGTTAGTCATTAATCGGATTAATGGGAAGTACTGTATGTGTGTAATTAAACAAAATGTTGCCAATTTATCTCAAATTAAAATATGAAATCTCTTATTAAGGTAAAGGCGTCGTGCTAGCATTTAAATGCAAAGCAAATTATTCTCTTGTAAAGGGGTACAGCCCTGCCTTGGGCCTTTACATTGTACATACATGATTGAATTAAAGATAAGCAGTTTGGGAATGCCTATGTCTGTCTATCTATCTATCTATCTATCTATCTATCTATCTTCAACCCTGTGTAGCAATCTGTGGAGGCGAGATCACCAAGGACTCTGGTCAGATCCAGTCTCCCAACTATCCGGATGACTACCGACCTTCTAAGGAATGCGTATGGAGGATCGCCGTGTCTGAGGGATACAATGTCGGGCTCAGCTTCCAGGCTTTTGAGGTGACTCTCGCTCTCTGCCTGCCCATGTGTGTGTGTTTGTCACTGTTTAAACCCCCCCCCTCCTCTCTCTCTCTCTCTCTCTCTCTCTCTCTCTCTCTCTCTTTCTCTCTCTCTCTGCCACACTGTGCCCAGTGCTCAGGAATGTCTGGGTCAAATGTGACGCTTGCGTATTTAATAAAGGTGGTGATACTGAGAGCGTTAGACAGACAGACAGACAGACAGACAGACAGACGTACAGTGTGGCCAGGTGAGCACTGGCTTTAATAATGTAAAATAATTCTGTTGAACACTGAGTGAAACCCCCCCACCCCTGAAGCTGAAGCCATTAAAGGGTTCATGCTGTATGGGAGAGACCCACCCATTCTCCATCACGCTCGACCTTAGTGACCACCGCATTACTCAACTTTACGCGTCCTTCTAATCTGTTCCTTTCTGTCCTCCCGTGTTGTGAAACAGTTTGCTTTTGTCCCCGATGTCCGGTTATCGCATCAAGCATAGAAGACGTTTAGAAAAGTGTGTGTGTGTTTGTATAGATCGAGAGACATGACAGCTGTGCTTACGACTACCTGGAAGTCCGAGACGGTCCGCTGGAGACGAGCCCACTTATTGGTAGATTCTGTGGCTATGACAAACCAGAAGATGTGCGTTCTACATCACATAACTTGTGGATGAAGTTTGTCTCCGACGGCACTGTTAACAAAGCGGGCTTCGCTGCCAACTTCTTTAAAGGTACAGTACATGTGTCTGTGGGTAAACGGAGGGCAGTGGTTATTACAGTGTAGGTCTGTGACCCCCTCCCATGACCCAAAGTGGCTGTGAGATGGCGTGGTTATACAATTATACAATATAACATTTAATGCATTTAATTTTGTGGTCCTCGTTTTAAAACGTCAAACGTCATTTTATGCCACGCTAGGTTAGTGGCTTATATAGTTTACCGACACCTGCTGTTGCATGTACATGGATGTGTTGTTACTGGGGGCCGTGACCTGACCACCACTGCATCGGTATGTGTCCGCATAGCGTTTGTCCTGCCTCCACGTCTGAAAGTGTACTTTGATGTGTGTTTCTGCCAGAGGAGGACGAATGCTCCAGGCCAGACAATGGAGGATGTGAACAGCGATGTGTCAACACTCTCGGCAGTTTCAAGTGTGCGTGTGACCCAGGCTACGAACTAGCGACTGACAAGAAGAGCTGTGAAGGTAAGTGTGTGTGCGTGTGTGCGTGTGTGCGTGTGTGCGTGTGTGCGCGTGCGTGCGTGCGTGTGTGCGTGTGTGTGTCTGGAATGTCGAACTCATTCTGCCAGCATCTGGTCAAACCAGCGGAAGCTATGAGTGCGTGTGAATATTTCTGTCTGTGTGTGTGTGTGTGTGTGTGTGTGTAGGATATGAGCTTTAACACGACGGGGAAAAAAATATCCAAACAAACACCATCAACAGGAAAAATAACAGCATGCAAACACAAAGCCACATATCCTTGTTGTTCCAGTGCCATAAATGCCATCGCAGCCTTTTATTTCCACAAACAGGCCATTAACAACCATTAATGACACACTGAAACAACATAACTAGGAACAGAGCACAGCTGAGTTTGAAAGAGTGATAGGAGAGGTTGTGTTTACTTTGGTGGTAATTAAATAGCAACAGCTCAAACTGATTTAAGAGCATGCTTTGCTGCTCTCCTAATACTCTACTAGTTAGTTTGTTATATCCATTAAAGATGATGGGCGGAGAAAGAAAAGGCATAATGCTTTCTAAAAGCATTTAAAGGTACTGGAATGTAAATTTTGTTTTTGTTTTAATAATTTCATTAATATCAAATTAACTTTTGAATGTTACATGGTATGTGTGTGCGTGTATACAGCATATGTGTGTGTGTGTGTGTGTGTGTGTGTGTGCGCGCACGTGCGCGCGTGTGTGTCTGTGTGTTATCTTTATCCATGTTGTTTCTGTGTGTGTATTTAGCAGCTTATCTGTGTGCGTATGCGGGTGTGTATTTGTGTAAGGCTAACATTTCTCTGTGTGTGTGTTATGTAAAGCGGCCTGCGGTGGCCTCCTGTCCAAGCTGAATGGTACCATCAGTACACCGGGCTGGCCTAAAGAATACCCCCCCAACAAGAACTGTGTGTGGCAGGTAGTCGCCCCAACGCAGTACCGCATCTCCATGCAGTTTGAGGCCTTTGAACTAGAGGGCAACGAGGTCAGTACATGTGCGTGTGTGTGCGCGTGGTATAGTAGCACCTAAATGCTAATTCCTAGATGGACAGTATCCAGTATATCTAGTACAACAAACAGAATGTGTGCACACGCATGTGTGTGCGCACATGTGCTTTGTAGGTGTGTAAATACGACTATGTGGAGGTGCGTAGTGGCCTTTCGTCCGACTCTAAGCTGCATGGGAAATACTGTGGCACAGAAGTTCCCGAGGTCATCACGTCTCAATATAACAACATGAGGATTGAGTTCAAGTCCGACAACACCGTCTCCAAGAAAGGATTTAAGGCCCACTTCTTCTCAGGTAATTTCACGTGCTGTGTGTTTTTGTGAATGTTGAGCAGTTAGTAATCTTATGAGTGTTTATTTACACATTTGCGCTGTTTCCCTCATATTCATATTCATATTCATTCATATTCATGCAATGCTGCCATTGCCATCAATAGATCTTTAACTAGGTACCAAACATCACTACTCCATCATGTAGTGAAATGGGTGGGGACAATGCCACAACGTAATGTGGCTATTTAACTGCTTATGTTCCTGGATCAACATACCACATTGCCTTCCTTGACCAACATTGCTATTACCGGTGACCAATCAAAGCACCCTGACATCAAAATGATCTTGTGCAGCTGTGTTTTCAAAATTGAAGTTAGTACAATTGAACTAATTCCTCAACAAAACCTTGAACTGCAATATCTAATATTTCTTTATAGGTTATACCCATCTAGAGCTATGGCTGGATTAACGAGTTTGCTTCCTAAATACAGTAGGTAGGCTATGTTAACAAGTAAGATTACCAGTAAAATAGAATAATGTTCACTAAGATTAAATGGCAATGATATTATACAGTAAGAGCCCTAAAACACTAATGATGTCAGGATGGCTGTAGTTGGTTAATGGCAATATTGGTCCAGGAATGCAATAATAATAATAATAATAATAATAATAATAAATTACATTTCCAAGCACATTTCAAGATACCCAAGGACACTGTACAACACAGTTCAACAAAAAGCATTAATTACATAAAAACCAGAGCTAAATAAAAAACTGGCTAAGCAAGCAATGTGGGATGTTGATCCAGGAACATACTTGGACAAATCACTTTGTGCTCATTTAACTTGTTACAGTGTAGCTGTTTGCACTTAAGTACAACCATCCAATTAAAGTGATACTGAACTTTGTTTAGCTCGCTGTCCTCAAGTTGTCCTCCAGCTGTCCACAGAGCTGAGCCCTTGTGTCCACTATATTGCCCTCTCTCCCTCAGACAGGCTAGCACTCTGCCGAGAGCGAGTGTTTGTGTTTGAGTCTTGCCGCGACGTAAAGCGCTCCCGGGCTTCCACTCATGGCCGCGTCAACAACAAGCCGGCCACCTCAGGGAAGGTCAGAGGTAACGTGACCTCACAATCGGGACCTCCTGGTTGGCTCTGGTCTAACCTGTGATGAGGGAATGGATGGG
>JAODUE010067922.1:0-5000 GCA_027564755.1 Amblyopsis hoosieri | reverse complement strand
AAATGTAGTTTAGTAATGTATATGCTATATTCCCTAACAAAACTGAACTTTTTATTTAGGATTATGGACTCGTTTTAAAGCAAACTTTTTATATTCATACAAGTCTGATATCAATGATTGATTAATCTGTAGATTATTTTTTATCCCTCAATGAATAAATAATAAATATTACCCCTTCAAAATCGGGGGAATACTGTAATGTTATCCAAACCCAAATAGAAACCCTTTTGTGTTATGTAGTTGTATCTGTTGCCATAAACAAGGACAGACAATCACATTTTGTTCATTTATTTAATTACTGAAATTGAATTTGATACATTTCCTAGTCATTACATAACCAGTGGAATAAAAGAAAACCAACATGCTCTAAACATATTTTATCTGTATTGCATAATGGTGTTCATATATAAACAAACTTTTCTGATGTAGATTACAATGTGGAATTATAACAAATCGCTTGTTGCTTTTGGATATGTAAAATGTAGCACTTTATTCTCTATGTATCCTATATCATACTAGCATCAACATGGTATCAGTATCTTTACTCTATCTGTCTTCCCTGGTATCAGTATCTTTACTCTCTATCTATCTTCCCTGCAGACATTTATTGAGTTTGAGATCGAGCAACACCAGGAATGTGCATATGACCACTTGGAAGCTTTTGACGGGGACAGCGACACGGCGGCCATCTTAGGTCGGCTGTGCGGCAGTAAGGTCCCTGAGCCTCTGGTCTCTACGGGTCACAAGCTGTACCTGCGCTTTATCTCTGATGCCTCAGTGCAGAGGAAGGGCTTCCAAGCTACACACTCTACTGGTATGGGACATTGGTCGATAAGCAAATGTTACTAATAATCATATTAATTTCAATAGTATATGGAAGGTATAGTAAATGATAGGCTAAGTGTGTATGTAGTCCTGATTACTTAGTGTGTCTTTTTGTGAAGTGCATCATTCATTCACTCACTAGGTTGAATATCTCAGGTTTTGTTTGTTCAGAGCTTTGTCGCCCTCTAGTGGTTGATGATCAAATGTGCATGCTTAATATTTAACTCAACAGTCAACCTGATAAAATGTAAAAGAGGAGGCAAAATTTACGTATAACGTCAAACGCTGTAACTAGTGAAATCATACATGTAGTACACTTGACGTCTCTTCTCCGCAGAATGTGGTGGTCGTCTGAAAGCGGAGGTGCGACAGAAGAACCTGTACTCTCACTCCCAGTTTGGGGACAACAACTACCCCGGCCACACGGACTGTGAGTGGCTGCTGACGGCCGAGCAGGGCTACGGCATAGAGCTGACCTTCACCACCTTCGAGGTGGAGGAGGAGGCAGATTGCGGCTATGACTACATCGAGCTGTACGACGGTTATGACGCCAGCTCACACCGGCTGGGACGTTTCTGTGGCTCTGGGGTAGGCCTCCGTCTTGTCAAATACATTCACCTCTCTCTACATAGTAGTGTTTCAACTGTCTGAGGCGCTCAATTATTTATAACCGTCTCTTGTTTACAGCCCAGGGAGGAAATATATTCACCCGGAGACACTGTGCTGATTCGTTTCCATAGCGATGACACCATCAGCAAAAAGGGTTTCCACATCCGCTACACCAGTACCAAGTTCCAAGAGAGCCTTCACACCAGGAAATGAGCTCACAGCCCCATGACCTTTAACCGCTGGTGTTTCCCCGCTGCCACCTTGACCTCGACCTTTACCAAGCACGATTCACTCCATTGGCCTCGGGAGACGCACGTTCCACCAGAAGTGAACCGTGTGGATGCTCGCCAGCCTCGGGAGAGAGGAAGGGGATTCTGCGCTGTTGTGTGAACAATGGTCTCCTTTAATGGCGCCGGCTGGCTATAGGACATAGGACAAGATAGGACTATGCTAATGACAAACTGTGCAAAGTGGTTACCGGATACTCTCTGAGGTGTGAGTCATTCAAGGCAGAAGGCTGACTGTCATTGTGACTCTAAACCCGTGTGAATGACACCCTAAAACGCATGAAACCTCAGACAGGGATGTTTGTAGACAATGTGGAGGGGAAACAAACACACATTCTCTCTCTTCTCTCACTGCCTCTCTCCCTCACACACACACACACACACACACACACACACACACAGAGCAAACAGTATATATCGAAAGAACAGAACTCTAGTGCTTAAAAAGAAGAACAAACGTGTGGCTGGAGTCATTAAAGACTGCTATTAATATCAATGCATCCAGCGTGGGACCATGTCAGCAACACAGGGTCATTTGAGTCTATGTGGATAACTTTGTGTGATCCGATGACTGCTCATGCACACAGTAATGGAGAAATAGTATACATACAGACATTATTATTGCCTTCAATGCCTGAGGACTTGTCCGGGCTATCCAGCTCACAATGGCTCACTCATTCTAAATCCTGTGATGTTTGTGTTTACTCTGTGTGTGCGTATGCTCGTGTGCTGTGTGTGTGTGTGCCTGATATGTACTGTAACTGTGTGTGTGTGTGTGTGTGTGTGTGTGTGTGTGTGTGTGTGTGTGTGTGTGTGTGTGTGTGTGTGTGTGTGTGTGTGGAGAGAGAGAGAAACAAAGCAAGGCATATGTACCTTGCCCTTTGCTTAATAATTATTCCGACAGACCGTCAATTAATGGAAAAATACATTAAAAAGAAATGTAAATGGACAAATGGTCAAGCCTTGAGTTAACACTATAATGGACAGGCCACTTGAGTTGACCACAATGACACACATCAACATCACAAGTGTAACTTGCATGTTGAATACAGCATGACGAAAAAAAAAAAAAAGAAACGATGAATATCCTCAAAATACAGTATGTGCCCATGTTTACCACATGATGCTCAAAAGACATTTAACTGGATACCAGAAGACAAATCTTTTTCCACAGCCATCTTTTGGAATCACACAACCTTTGGTAAGAGGAGAGCTTCCCATGGTGCTAAAAATACATTGGCTTTGTGACAGATGTGTGTGATTTGAACAATGAGGCAAAGTACATGAAATTGAGACCACAGGTGACAACCCATCAACAGCACTAGTCGTGTGGAATCAACAATGCCTTAGAACTACACCTATGCTCTTGTCTTGTGTCGGAACACTGTTTTGGTCATAGAGAAGAGAATTGAGTTTGAAGAAGTTCAAAGAATTTGAACTGTTTTGTTATAAAAAAGAATAAAAAAAACAAGAAAAACAACAAAGGCAACATGGGAAATGTAGTCTGTGTGTGAGATTGAAAATATGTAACAAATAAATAGCGTTTGGGTCTGATAATGTAAATTCTTATGCTGCTCTCATAACGGACACAATAGTTCACCCTCATATAGCTCACCCATCTCTCCACACACATTACCAATTTGTTTATATAAACTGATGTAATATTTGAACACTTCCCTGCTGTACCTGTAAACTGGGTAAAAATAAGTGCTATAAAAAAAAATACAAGGGTTCACCCAGTGTAATGTGTGTGTTAAATTCAAATGTATAGTGTTTATGTGTGTTAATATGTGCGCTATAAAACATTATACATGTGTATGCAAGAGTGTGTGTAAGCTGATATGTTTTTAATTGGAACAACTCATTGCTGTATGTGCCAAGCTCCATGTGATACCGTCCCACTGTAGTGTTTGTTATAGCATTCCACTTGTCTGTAGTGTAAAGACAACGACATGACTTGGGCAACATCAGTCATTAAAAATACACACAGGTTAAAAAAAATGCATAGTAAGGCTTTGTTTTTTTTGTGTGCTTGACATTTGTGGGTGTTAAGATAAGACAGAAAGGTAAGGATGGTCTGCATGAGTAGCATTGCTGAATATATTGTAGTTATTAGTGTTTACATTATTCATGGTTTGAATTAAGCATTTTGTCTGCTCTAATTAATTTGGTTAATTTCATAAAAAAGGGCTGTGCTTTACATTGGCCTACATCTGAATTCTGAGTGGCTTGCATTCTTATTTTCCCTACAGAGCTGAAACGTTCACACCATTTCCTACCCCTACAGCTCCTGTAGTGGTTTCCAAGCATTAATAGAAGCAATACAATATTCTGTCGCTGATTATCCACTAGAGGGGGCCCATGTTCAAGCTCTTACACTTACAAAAACTTAAGATTTTGAGTATTACATGATAGTGCCAAATTTTGTAAATAATTTTCTATTTATATTATATAAGTTAAAAATATAATAGTTATTTTATAATAGAAATGATGTAGTAGAAATAATATTGAAAACATGTAAAACGTTTTTTTCTTTCCTCAAAAGCAAAAGAAGACATTATTCATAATCCACTGTAAGATTATTGGTTTCAAATCCTGCAGCATTTGGTCAAAATTAATTTGTATATTCGCTCTTCTGCAACCACAACAGAGACAACATCTATAATTCCAGTCATACCAGTATCATTTGACTTCCATGTAGCCAGAGGAGACAGGGCTGATGTAGTCTATGCAAAACACAGTTATCAATGAAGGTCACAATTTTGGAATTTTAGTTATGGAATAAAATTCAATTGTACGAAAACCCAAAATCTTACCTGGCAAATGCTCTTGTCCTGCTTAACATTATGTTGTACTAATAAGGTCTTCAACATGAAGCCACCATAGCAAATAATAATATAACAATACATTTGATAAAGCATCTCTAACTATGCCTGTATGTGATGTAATATGTCATATCCCTTTAAAGGTGCACTGTAGTCCATTTACATATAGTGCCTATGGCAGCTGTATATATTCTGTATGCTGTGGGAAAAATAAACATGGTAAAAGCAAGTCTGAAATTAAGATGGCTTGGGTTTGTACTGTAGTTGGCAATGTAATGAGACAACTGCAATTCTGTCCAACGAGATAAATTTGGTCACATAGCATCTTTAATACCACCATTATATTTAGGATATCAAAAGTATCGAGTATACATACAAGTATCTCACAAAAGTGAGTACACCCCTCACATATTTGCAAATATGTGAGCATATCTTTTCATGTGACAACAATGAA
>JAODUE010067911.1:0-15947 GCA_027564755.1 Amblyopsis hoosieri | reverse complement strand
CTCTCTCTCTCTCTCTCCCTCTCTCCCCCCCCCTCTCTCTCTCCCCCCCCTCTCTCTCCCCCCCCCCCCCCCCTTCAGGCGTGTCAAGCTAGAGAGGGAGCGCCAGTGGCAGGAGAAGCTGAAGCGTGACGAGGAGGAGCGCCAGAGGAGGCTCCAGGAGGAGAAGGAGGTCAAGCTGCGGGAGGAGGCGCAGCGGGAGGCGCAGGCACGCCTCCAGGCCGCCAGGGAGCAGGAGGAGAGGGAGCGCAGGGCCAAGGAGGAGGCCGAGAAGAGCCGTCGGGAGGAGGAGGAGGAGCGGCTGAGGCAGGAGGAGCGCCATAAGCTGGAGGAGGAGCGCATGCGGCTGGAGGAAGTGCGCAGGCGGGAGGAGAAGAGGAGGCTGGACGAGGAAGAACGCCGGAGACTGGAGGAGGAGCGCAGGGAGGAGGAGCGGCAGAGGGAGAAGGAGGAGGAGGAGAGGAGGAGGCAGCGGGCGGCCGGGGCCGCCGTCAGAGACGCGGAGGAGCGGAAGAGGAGGGAGGAGCAGCAGGAGAGGAGGAGGAGAGAGGAAGAGCGGGCCAGGCTGCAGCAGCAGGAGGAGGACCAAAGGAGGCAGGAGGAAGAGAGAAAGAGGCTGGAGGAGGAGGGGGCGGAGAGGAGGAGAGCAGAGGAGGGGGAGGAGAGGAGGAGACGGGAACAGCCCAGCGGAGGCGTGGGGAAGCTGGACATCCAGGAGAAACTGAGCGCTTTGCTGAGGGGCCTGGAGGAGAGGAAGGGTGAGACACACACACACACACACACACACACACACACACACACACACACACACACACACACACAATAAAGTAGTGTAGTAGGACACTGTACACTATAGCGATTTGGCACTGCTCGATTCA
The DNA here is from genome assembly GCA_027564755.1 of Amblyopsis hoosieri. NCBI lineage: Eukaryota > Metazoa > Chordata > Actinopteri > Percopsiformes > Amblyopsidae > Amblyopsis > Amblyopsis hoosieri. Next base: position 15,072 of record JAODUE010067911.1, on the reverse strand, counting down.
GATCTTGAGCGTACTCGGTTGTGTTGCTTGAATAATAGCTTGTGTTGTTGTTCTAGGCGGCCAGCCAAAGGCCACAGCTCACAGGAAGTCAGCCGCGCTCACTTCCTTCAGAGCACTGTACCCGTTTAATGCCAGGAATCAGGACGAGCTCAGCTTCACCGCAGAAGATGTTATTGAGGTACACACAGCGTTGTTGTTGCACCTAGTTTGTGCTCCTATCACATGCAAGTCTTATCTGGTATGTCCATCACAGTTTACTTTCTATTGAAAACTGTTAAGGAGCAAGGTAGAGAACCAGCCAATCAGTGCCTGTGCTCAGCCAATCATTCCATCATAGTGCTTGTTCTGATTGGCTATGGTCCAACCACAGGCAAATGACATTGACTAACACCAAGCCAAACCTGACCGGTTAACAATTTACATATCAGACTGAAATGTACACCGGAACAAATTGTGGAGCTTGCACATTCACAATTGGATTATCTTATTGTACTCAAGTTGCTTTGAATAAAAGTGTCCTCTAAATGCTTTATTTCTATGCAAAAATATATAAATGACAAAGTACTTAGAGTAGAATCTCTATGAATGTAATTTCAGAGTCCTGGCCTTCTTGCTTTTATTAGTATTATGTTTATAGACTGCCTCAAGAGGCGCCAATCTCTCCCTTTCTCCTGTTCTCCTCACCCCTCCTCCCAGGTGGATGAGACAACCGAGCGCGAGCAGGGCTGGTTGTATGGGAGCAGACAGGGGAAGATGGGCTGGTTCCCAGAGAGCTACGTAGAGAAAATGGCCACCGCAGACACCACACCTACAAGTGCTGTTGCGGCTAGTGGCCCTAAAGTGGCCCGCAAACCACAGCTCTCCAACACCCCAACAACCCATAATAACCTGGAGGCAGCTATGGCAGCAGGGACGAAGTCGGCATTCACACCAACACACTCTCCAAACCCCACACACTCTGAGACACAGGGACAGGTGAGCACTGAACATTATAATGTAATATACATCTAAACGGTGGGGTAACCTGACACGCCAGATATGTCTCTGTGTCGGATACATCCATCTGGGGAGCTGTCCATTGAAAAAGGACAAGTGTTTTCAAAAACAATACTTGGCCTGTGAACCAGCCAAGCCTGTTGTTGTTATACACTCTTGCAGTAGAACAGTTGGGAGGAGAGTGGATACATATTTTCCATCTTCTAATAAATTGGAATTAAACTGATGCTATATTGCATCGCCTACGTTAAAGTGTAACTGCACCCCAGCACTGAGCCTGACTCCACCCACTTTGAAAGATGCGTCAAGGAGCTGGGGGAGGGGAGGGGCTCATCACACCTAAACCACACCCCTTGCTAACAGCACCACACTAGGTTTACCGGCCTGAAACATGACTTCCAAGCTCTCCAGACTCGAGGCAAAGTCAAACTGAATCTTTAAATGTTTTTATTATCTCACAACTCCCCCAGATGTTTTGCATATCAATCAATATAAATAGCTAATTGCTGTCGCCTTCTCGGCACTAATAGTATGCTAGCCGTCCAGGGAGGGTGGATTCCTCCCTCTGTGGTCCCTCCCTGAGGTTTCTTCCTCTTTCTTCACCCATGTAGTTTTCATGTATGTTTTGCCTTGCCCCGAGGGAGGACCAGGTTAATAGTGCGTCGTTTGTTTCCACGTGGGCCTGTGCAGCCCTTTGAGACTGTAATGTCTGTATATATACGTAAACGTGACTGCAGGACCCCTAGTGAGGTCCCAGGCTGAATCCCCTCCCCTCCCCAGGTGGTGGGCAACCTGCTGGCCCAGGCCCTGTGCTCGTGGACGGCCAAGACCGACAGCCACCTGAACTTCAGTAAGGACGACGTGATCCGGGTGCTGGAGCAGCAGGACAGCTGGTGGCTGGGAGAGCTGAACGGGGCCCAGGGCTGGTTCCCCAAGACATACGTCACGCTGCTGGACGAGGGGGGCGCCACCGAGTATGTGTTGCCCCGGCGCTGACTTCACATCACTGTGTTCGGTTGTTATTTGAGGGTGTCTTTTGTGTGTTTGCAGCAGCCCCACTCACTCTGCTCCCGATGGCACGGACTCCATCGATGGCCAGTGTATGGAAGGTAACGTCAGCTGCTCTGCCTAGTGCTGTTTAGATACATTTGATGTGTGTTTTTTGTGTGGTTTTAGCCTGGCTAAATCTAGCCCGATGAGGCGATCAAAACAGTTGTAGCAACGCCGATTGGTTAAATGCTGTGCAATAGTTTCAATATTAACCAAATTGCCAGACCTTATTCACAAAGTGAACTTTAGGTCTGGTTGCACCAGGCTAGTGTTTTATTTTTCATCTAAATAAAATATTAAACTTTTTAAAAGAACCATTCACATATCCATACCCTTGCTTTTACCCTTGTGTCTCTTTTAATAAACGTTGTACTCTTCACACCCTGCCATAGCTACTGCTTGCTTGCTAATGTGTTGTGTCTGTCACGTCCTCCAGAGTATGTGGCGCTGTACACCTATGAGTCCCCTGAAGGGGGCGATCTAACGTTCAGGGAGGGTGATGTGATCTTGGTGAGCCACAGGGAGGGAGAGTGGTGGAACGGCTCCATTGGCGACCGAACAGGCGTGTTTCCCAGCAACTATGTCAAGCCCAAGGAAGCTGATGTAAGCAGTGCTTACAGTGCAAACACATTCCATGAGTGGAGCATAGGCAGCTCTTCTCTTCCTGCAACTCTGTTTGTAGTAACCACACACATTGTTAACCCACCTGAGGTTACACTATATATGTATATCTGAATGGTCAAACCCTCCGTGACGTCACCCATAGGTTTTCTGAAGAACCGGTTTGAAGCGCGAGCTGTGCTCTGACGTCTTTGCAGTACCTGACTCTGCCTTTAACTCCCTGCTAGCCATAATAATTGTATAAATATATGGCTTAATATATTTTCAACAGTTCTCCCGTACATTGTTATGAATGGGATAACTAGCTATAGAAACCAAAACCATTTATTTCTTTTTTATTATGCAAATATAAAATATATAATATAAAGTAGGACATTTTAACATCGGGATCTATGGGGATGTACTTCTTTTGGAGCTAGCTTCAACTGGCCATTTAAGGAACAGCAGAATTTGGCGCTTGGATTAATTTCTCAGCACCTGAGGTTCTCACTTGGGTTACACACACAAATAATTACCTTATTTCTAAAACTACTTTTATCTATAGCTAAATGTAGCAATTTTGTTGCGGTCTTCAAAAATATATTTAACGCTCTATATAAAATTGTAATAATTAAACTATGTTGTTTCAGACATCCAGCCTTTCTGGCAAGAAGAAGCCAGGTAAAACTATTATCTTATTTTTCTTTAGTAATTTCTGTTTTTTTTGGGGGGTTTTTTGCATTTAAGTGTATTTTTCTTCTATGTGCTGCAGATATAGCCCAGGTGACAACAGCATACTCCTCTTTGGGGCCTGAACAGCTCAATCTGGCGCCTGGCCAACTCATTCTCATCCTCACCAGGAACACTTCAGGCTGGTGGCTAGGGGAGCTCCAGGTCAGTGTTAATTCTGCTAAGGCTGTTTCTCTACAGTAGCAACAATACTTGGCTTCAAGCGGCTAGCATCTTAGCCTCAGGAACATCTTCCAGACGGCCCTCCTTGGCTGGAGTCACCAAGTGACATTTAGTGCCTTCCACTGGTTATGTCTAGTCAGCTTTATTTATATAGAGGTTAAATACAACATATAAAGTAGGGCTGTCAGGCGATTAATCGCACGCTTTACGTAATTTCATTAATTAATTAGCAAATAACATAAATACAAACATTTGCATAAAGCTGGCATATCTTGTTATAAAATATAACACATGGGGAAAAACATCTAGGTAAAATTTTAACAGGTAAAAATGTAAATTTTTTTATTATCGCAATTAATTACGTAAAGCATACGATTACAGCCCTTACACAAAGTGTCACAATGCATGCTTGGTCTCTAGTGCCTTTCACTGGCCCTGGCTAGTCAAGTCAGCTTGACACATATATACAGTATATACGTATACGTACGTATAGCACAGTTCACAATATGTTTTATCTTACAACAAGACACCATAATGCGTGCTTGGTCTCTAGGCCCGCGGTAAGAAGCGTCAGAAGGGCTGGTTTCCTGCCTCTCATGTTAAAATGCTGGGATCCAACAGTGGCAAGTCCACACCTGCACCCCAACCAGGTAATGCCCTAACAATGCCATCTAATAGTCATGTAAATATGCTTGTACAACCACACCAACAACTGTCACTCTCCTCTTCTCCTCCTTCCAGTGTGCCAGGTGATTGCCATGTACGACTACACAGCAGCCAATGGGGACGAGATGAGCTTCTCGAAAGGTCAGCTGATCAATGTTCTGGACAAGAACAATCCCGACTGGTGGAAAGGAGAGATCAACGGAACCACAGGCTTGTTCCCCACCAACTACGTTAAGATGACTACAGCAGAGACCGACCCCAGTCAACAGTGTGAGTTAATGACAGCCCTGTTATTGTGTGGTTTGGTTTAGTTGAGCTGTGGCTATTTCTAGCATAGCTTGTGTTGTGTGACAAAACACAGGGATCTGTGTTCACGACACCGCGTTGTTTTCAGACTAACATGCCTTTTTGTTCATCTGGTCATCCTCACATGTCTTCTCCTGTCTTGTGTTCATTGTTTACACTGGTTATTTCTTTTCAAGCATTCTGTCTGTGTGTCTTTGTCCACCCTTCCTTCACCTTGTTCCTTCACTTTGTTTTGGTCTCCTGTCTTTTCTCTCTTTGTTTGTGTTCTGTTTCTCCCTTTAGGGTGGTAGAAAGTCCTTCTCCTCCTTCTCCTCCTCCTCCTCTTCCTCCTGTACTCCTCCTGGCTTCAGAGACCCACTGTTGCACGTCTCTGGGGGGCTGTGGTGGCCCCTCCCTCTCTACTAACCTCTGCGTATCTAAACTGTCTAATGTGTGAGAGGGTGAATGACATAATAGTGAAAACAAGTCTCTAAACTATATACTACGTCTCCAGAGTGTGAATGTGGACACTGAATAAGCCTGTTAATCTTGAATGCCGCAGTGCCTCTGTTACTTTCTGTCCAATTCCTTGGCTCCTCATATTAAATATGAACTGTTCAACCTGAAACAGCTTCTGAAGCGGGGGGATACGGTCTCTTTTTGTGTCTTCCCTTGCTTGATTTACCACCTCTCTTTCCTTATATTTCTTGTCCCTTTAACCTTCTTTTCTTCTTCTTTAGGATATATGTATGTATATGTATGCTTCATGTTCTGAGATGAGGGGTTTCATTCTGTCTCAGCTCTCACAGAGCCCACTTCTGTCTCTACTCAGACACATTAAGGCCAACGCCCACTGAAGGCGTCGACGCCAAGGTTCAGAACGCGCCTCTGTTTCTCGGGCGTCAGGCCATGAACATGCATTGAATATCTGCAGGTTTCTGAGCCCCTCCGTCAATTTGACTTTAGCTTTTGAACGTTGCATTCCTTGACGAACCGCCGAACGACGGCGATATCTGAGTAAGAAATTTAAAGGTATACCCTACCACCATATGTCTGGCCCAGCTAACTGCTTGTAGCAGTCTATGGAAGGTTAGCAGCTGACCAGAAGAGGGAACTGGGTCTGTGCTAGTGTCGAGACTATGTTGTCAACTTGTAATAATGTGGGGGGAGGAGTAGAGAGGAGTGCAGCCCACTCAGGTCACAGAGGAGCATGTGCCCTCAGGGTTTCAACCATAAACGTTTGTGGCCACAACAATGTGGTTGAAGAATGAGTAGTGCTCCTTTTAGCGTTTTATGCACTTTAAAAGCCATAATGAGGTCTTGTGTGATGATAGTTTATGGACGGTACATTAGTCATTTGGACATGAAACAAAATAAGACTTTGCACTATGGCTAAACAAGCTAGGCTACATATTGAACTGTTGCACCTTTTGTATTTAATTGTATATTGTTTTACTGCTGGACTGTGTTTGTGCGTGTGTGCCTGTGTGCATTTGTGCGCTTAGTTAATTTAATAACTGATTTAGAAGATGCTGCTCAAAATTATTTCTCTGCCTTTGAACAGATGCACAGGCTAGTCAATATTGCTATAAAATGCATCTAGCATTCGCTGCTTAGCTACTAACAGTACTATTGCAGAGTCTCTTGTGTTGTTCCTTTTCTTCAAATGCCACAGATAATGTTTATTCATGCCATAGTGGCTTAACAGATATATTTTATGCAAGTGTAACTACTTTTTTGAGATTTGTTTAATATGGTTTTTGAATCTGGAGTGAGCTGAAACATTAAAGCTTGCTATGGGATGAAATGAGAACGGTGTTGTTATTGCTAGTGGCGGGATAGTCAGCAGTGTGTGTCTATGTGCTGGATAACGGTCACTATGTCAACACAGCAAGAACTGTTAAGATTGATAGACCTATGGAGCTTCATACCTTTTATTGATGGACATCTAACTTCACCCCTGCAGTGAGTAGACATGCTGATTTTAATGTCGAATTGGTAACTATAACATTAACTGAGACCAGCTCACACCCACTGTCATACATACTGTCGTACCTCGTCACCGGTTAATTTAAAGCACGATTCAACTGCATCTACTACTGAACATCTAGACAACGTTTCTGAAACTATTGTTCTGGTTAGAGTTTATTGTACAACAAATCTAAAAGTCCAACCACCATAACGCCATAACGGTACGTTTATGACCGGTAATTTTTCAGCTCTTTAATATATCTGTAAGAATCTGCAGCTTGGGGGAGTTTGTGTTTCCAGAGAGTAGGAAGTAGAAACAATGTTCCGCCCTGTTATGTTTCAAAACATTTCAGACTTGGGATGGGTTAGGTCTCACAGAAAAGAGAACAGCAATGTTGAAGGAGAACCGGCAGGATCCAGACAGACAGACAGACGAGATAACGTTCTTGTGGAGCGTATTATCAGTTTTTAGTATCAGAACAAAAGACTATTTGTAGATGTTGAGCTGCAGATACGTTTTAGAACCTGAGGTGTGACGTAGAGAAGGGTGGAGAAAAGAGGGGGGGACCAGTATGAGAGACCAGTATGATGCTTCCACAGTGTCCAAACGGGCACTCTGCACATGGTAAGGCTGTGTGTTCACTGCAATGGGGGAGCAAGGGGTTAACTCGATCACTCTTGATGCTGTGGCACGATTAGGAGGAATTTGGTGGCATTCTGTTATTGCTTGATTTTTCGTGTAGGGGATACAAGTGAAGGAATCACGGTTAGTTGTCCAAGCAACATGTTCAAGTGTTTTTATATTCCTAGCAACCTTATATATCAAGCCATCCAGTAGAGGGCGGTGTGATACAATGTATTGTTAACCAGTGTTTCACTGCGTTGGACTTGTTTATACTGTAGGTTCAGAGATTGTGTGTGTGTGTGTGTGTTGACCTCCTTTATTCCTCCCCAGGGTGTGCTGACCTGACCAGCTTGGACTCTATGAGTCCACAGGAGAGGAAGAGGCAGGGATACATCCATGAACTGATCCAGACTGAAGAGAGATATGTGGAAGACCTGCAGATTGTCCTGGAGGTACCATACTGCCATGACTGAATTACAGTTGTTGGCCTAAACTGATGTAGTGTAATCAATCTGTCTGTGTGTGTATATTGTCTTCCTAATGCATGCTTTGTGTGTGGCTGGCTGTGTCCAGGTGTTCTACAAGCCCATGTCTGAGTCGGGCCGTCTGACTGAAGCAGAGATGTCCATGATCTTTGTCAACTGGAAGGAGCTGATTGCCTGCAACACCAAGCTGCTCAAGTAAGTTTTGGCGCTTTTCCACTGCTGGTACCAGCTCAACTCAACTCACTTCGACTCTACTTGCTTTGGGAGCTTTTCCACTGCTGGTACCAGCTCAACTCAACTCGCCTTTTTAGCTTTGGGCCCAAGTTGGGATAGTACCTGGTACCAGGTACTTTTTCTACTACCTGCTTTGTTAAGGTTCCAAGCTAACAAAATGTGATGTGACAATCATGCAGACTCCTGCTGTCGCAATAGCGACCAGGTACAACTGAGTGGGTAGTATCCGCAATGGAAAAAGACCTGTGGCGAGTAGAGTTGACACTATGCAATGGAAAAGCTCCCTAAAGCTAGTGGAGTCGAGCTGGTGCCAGCTGTGGAAAACCGTCAATAGACTGACACAAACTAACAAGCTGCATGTAATGCTAGCTTGGACAGCCAGGGGGAGCTGTTTATGCATGTAGGTTTTTAAGAATGGATGGGCTGGCTGGATATCATTTTAGTTTCTACTTTGATAAAGATTTGTTGTCCTGATTATTTCCGTGCATGTGTGCATGTGCGTACAGGGCGCTGCGTGTGCGTAAGAAGATGGGAGGAGACAACATGCCTGTGCAGGTGATAGGAGACATCCTGGCGTCAGAACTGGCCCACTTGCAGCCCTACATCCGCTTCTGCTCGTGTCAGATCAATGGAGCCACCCTGCTCCAGACTCGCACCGACAACCAGCCCGAGTTCAAAGAGTTCCTCAAGGTAGGAGGCCAGCTGGATAAGCTTGGACAGAGAGGGTAGATGGATGAGAGACGGGGAGGAGGTGATACAGAAGTGGTTGTTAATAATGAGGGATGGGTACGAGTTTGATCTAATGACTGTTACGATACTGATATCGGAAATCGGTCCGATACTGACTTAAATAGCTGGATCGGTATGGGTGACAATTGGACAGTTGTAACCAATCCATGTGGCTAATCCAATTAAATTAATTTACACACGTAGGTCTACTGTCAAAGCCTCAGCCATGTCTAACCTACCCAGGCCACACTATCAGCAGCAGGTTTATAAAATGCATCTCCGTCCTAAAATAAAGATGGGCTATCATTTACTTTGCAAATTAACTTCAAACTTAATTTAAAACTGGAATCGGATCGGAACTCAGTATCGGCCGATACTTACAGTGCCGGTATCTGTATTGGTATCGAGACTGAAAAACTGTATCGTGCCATCCCTAATGACTGTAATGCGTGTTGTTGAATAGAACATGATGATTACGGTAGCGTGTGTGACATGGTTGTTTGTGTGACAGAAAATCGCTACAGACTACAGATGCAAAGGAATGCCACTGTCCAGCTTCCTCCTGAAACCGATGCAGAGGATAACCCGCTACCCGTTGCACATTAAGAATGTAAGACGTGTGTGTGTGTGTGTAGGTGTGAGACAGGAGTTGAGTTGTAGAGCATATTTAATGTATTGTCCGGTGGCTGCTGTAGATCTTGGAGAGTACAGCCGAAGGTCTCGTGGACAGGAGCCAACTGAAGGAGGCCCAAGAGAAAGCTGAGGAGCTCTGTCAGCAGGTCAGTGAATGAAGCGGTTGTAAAACAGGAGATACTCCTCTTAATCTTGTTTGAAATGCATTTACCGGTCCATTTTTAGTAAATACATTATTGGTATGACTTCCCCTAATGTCCACTGAGTTTTCTGATCGCTCCAAGCATTTAATATCTGTAATTATATCTGCCTTCTGGTTAAAGATCACATTTATTTACAAGCTGGTGATGTTGTCCAGGTGAACGAGGGTGTAAGAGAGAAGGAGAACTCTGACAGACTGGAATGGATTCAATCTCATGTGCAGTGTGACGGAATCACTGAGGTACAACCCTTACTCATAAATCCGCTCATAATGAACATTATTTTTACTAATCAATCATTCTTCTTTTTTTAACCATATACATTATTTAGTATATTTTTCATAGTTTCAATATCGCATTCGAGTATTGACATATACGTATAAGTGTAAGACCTGAGCATGCAGAAATAACCACACCATATACAAAATGGCACCTGTATGCAAAAGTTTTATATATATATATATAAGTTGGTAAATAGATATAGCTAGTTATTTGTCCCACATGCCCAGACACACACACCTCTCTGATATCTCTTTGTGCTTTTTAACAGAATCTGGTTTTTAATTCTCTCACCAACCTTCTGGGCCCTAGGAAGCTTCTTCACAGTGGCAAGGTGAGTCCTGGTGTGGTTCTGACTGGTGTTTCAGTCAGGCCTATTTCACCACATGACAAAAGGAGTTGAAATTCAGCCCGATTTTTACCCGATTTGGTAGTGGCCGACACACAGCGTCGACAAGCGTCGGGCCTGAATGTGGCCCGTCGGGAATGACGACCGGTGACTTTACTCTGTTTAGTGTGACATAATCGATCACCAGCGATGTGGCGTCCCGACAAAAAGTCTATCATGTCAGAATTTATTTAGTTTTCTCGCCTAGTTTGACAACTCCTACGACGTGTTCCGACAAAGGCACAATGTTCGTCCAATTTGACATGGTGACCATCGTGAAAAGTAGTGTAGTCTGACCGGCATAAGCCGGCTGTTAAAGCAGCTATGTTGTGGCTACTACCATTTTAGACATCAAAAATTATCTCTATGCAGTAGCATCCTCAATGTTCTAAATGGACTGGGTTAAAGGTTCTTTATGTGGATATTTATCTTCTTTCTTATAGATGCACAAGGTGAAAAGCAACAAGGAATTGTGGGCTTTCCTCTTCAATGACTTCTTGCTCCTGACACATGCTGCTAAACAGTTTGCCTCCTCGGGTCCTGATAAACTGTTCAGCAGCAAGAACAGCACGCAGCTGAAGATGTACAAGCCGGTGAGAAACAAACACATGAACCCACACACTAAAGGGTTTTCATTGTGAATGTAAGGAAGACAATCATTCTACTCGGGTTTTGTGTTTGTACTGTATACATAATGAAATACCCTGCGCAAAACAGCCTGTGAGACACAGATTTACAGAGTCTCTCTCTCCGCTTCTCCTAGCCTGTTTTCCTCAATGAGGTTCTGGTGAAACTGCCTGATCCTTCCAGTGACGAGCCTATCTTCCACATATCTCATATAGACAAGGTCTATATCCTCAGGACCGACAACATCAATGAGCGGTAAACCAAAACTTGTCAGTTAGGTTTTTGTACTTGTATTAGACTCATGCTGAGAGGGGAAAAGGGAGAGTGGTGCATTCTTGATAAAGATTCCTAACCGTTAGATCTTCCGTACATTGTTTGACTGAGAATTGCTCAATTCTCTGCAAATCGCTTTGGATTAAAGTGTCTACTATATTACCTTATTGAAATTGCTCCCACAGGACTGCTTGGGTTCAAAAGATTAAGGCTGCATCAGAAGACTTCATTGAGACAGAGAAGAAGAAAAGAGAGAAGGCCTATCAAGGTATGGCTACACACCAATGCAGTAATAACAGTACAATATATGTGGGTTCATAATATTTAAGGGTAAATACCTTGTCTGTGTGTAGCTCGCTCTATGAAGGCCAGTGGAATAGGAAGACTTCTAGTCACCATATTGGAAGCTACTGAACTCAAGCCATGCAAAACTAACGGTAAGTTAACCGTACGCTAATGATACGGTAAGCTAATTGTAACCTAATGGTAAAGTAATAGTAAACTAATAGTAAGCTAATGATCTCACGCAATCGCTTTGTTGATATGAGCGATGTTCGCCACTTTGTTTATGTTACTGTTTACGGAGCCAGGGCTGTGTAGAAGTATCGGATTATTTTTTCAACACGCACAGAGAACGGTAAGATGGCTAAATGCGAGGCGATATTTGTTGAGTGTTCGTTCTATCTTACATTTAGCTATCAATAGCTGACTATACCTTTTTATTAATTAGGTAAAAGTAACCCGTACTGTGAGGTCACAATGGGCGCTCAGATGTACACCTCCAGGACCATCAACGACACCATCAACCCTAAGTGGAACTTCAACTGTCAGTTCCACATCAAGGACCTCTACCAGGACGTCCTCTGTATCACCGTCTTCGAACGGGACCAGTTCTCACCTGACGGTTTGTCTTTTCTTCTTTTTCTGTCATTTATCTTGATATCCATGACAGTGGGTTGTCAGGGGCAACTTGGGTTCGTTCATTCACTATGCACACAATGTGTTTTTCTGTCCCCTTCCATCCCTTCCTATTCTTCCTTCTGCCTCCACCAGACTTCCTGGGTCGTACGGAGGTTCCCGTGGCGACCATAAAGAAAGAGCTGGAGAACAAAGGCGCGGCCACGCGTCGTCTACTGCTGCATGAGGTTCCCACAGGGGAGGTGTGGGTCCGCCTCGACCTGCAGCTCTTCAACAACAAATAGCCATATATGGGCAGCGCTCTAACAACCGTTTCCTCTAAGAGGCCATCCAGATTGGCCGCTTCCTTTTTACAGCACACCCTAAAACAAAACACAGGTAGCGCTAATCCCTATTTGAGCATACAATCAGAGTTGGCCAGCATCCTTGTACATGATGCCTAACATCTGCCGTACCTGATCCTGGTAATATTACTCATTGTACGTTACTTACTACCGTAATCACAGCAATATCACTGCAAAACTCCAAATTATATTTATATAGATACTTCCCGCTCAAATCTAGACTGTCTAAAAGAGTTCAAAAATGTAGTAATGTGCTGCTTTCTTTTTTTTTCTTCTTCATATATATTTATTTTCTTACTATATCCCAAACAAGTTTAGGGTTTTGCCAAGGGTCTTGAACCAAGGCCATTTAATATTGAAGCTATGCAAGGATTTTCATTTTATTTGATTATTTTGAGGATTGTGTTTAAAGAATAAAAAGAACACCTTCAGAATCTTTTATTTTCTTAATAATAGCAATGATATTTGCTATTATATTATTATTTTTATTATTATTATAGTTGCAGATAGTTCTAGTCAAAAGTGACATGGAACATCCTGTAAAACATGGTCTGGGTCAGTTAATCTCTATAGACATTAGTTTGATTCTGTATTGATTATAACTCTCAGGATGTGTTAGTGTTCTGGGTTGAAGTCTGTCACTGTAATGTTATTTCTAGTTTGTGTGTGTGTGTGTGTGTGTGTGTGTGAGAGAGACTGCCTGTGGTTTTGTTTGAGATTAATTGTGAAGGAATACTTAATCTAAAATGCACATACTTTAGTTTTCTACCAAGTGCTTTTCATTTTATGGCTCTTGAAATGCTGCCATTGGTGAGTTGTAAATTCTAGCCTTAATGAATCTATTTGTATTTCATTTTAAATTATTAAAATGCACTGTGCAATGGACTGGAATACGATCCAGCGTTCCTGCTTAAAACCACATACAAATTATGTTGCTATGAGTCCAAGAAACATAATAACCCAAATATCATATTGCCTGTGTTTAATTTAGGTTGTGACTCAAATCTTTCACATAGTCTTAAAGAACATCAGCTGCTCTACATTCAATGAAATTGCTTGTTCTCCCTAAACGTTGAGACAATGCAGATATAGGCTGCCAACAATAACAGCAAACAACTTAAGTTTTGGTCACAATTGTTAGTTTTTCTTGTTAATCCTGTTTTACCGTGTAATTGAATATGATTTGCCAAGTCTGAAGTCATGCAGTCTTCTCTGTTGCCTCAAAACCTTGACTGATTAACTTTAATACCAGCATTGTAAAACTGGCAACAATAATGTATAATAGCTGTTTTTATATTTCCTTTTATTTTAGTTATTTTCCTTTTATGATGGTATCATCCTTTTAACTTTTTATTTTTTCTCTCTCCATTTTGCTGCAAGATAACCTGGAGCTCTATCCATTGGTCTCATGTATTATTGACCACTGGCAAGAAAGCAAGTGTTTATATTTATTTTATTTTTTTATTTAAGCATGTGTGACTATCCAAACGTTTGCAACAGCCATGTGGTGTCATCTTGAAAACCAATAGTTAGATTGCGTGCTGTTTTAAAACTGTGTGTGCTGCCGAATTTTACATAATTTGTTCATCCTCTTTTGTGAGGTAATTTGAATAAACTTTATTTTCACCATTTACTTTAAGTAGACTATAGGCTGCTATTTGTCGTGCCTGCTGTCATTTGTTCTTTTTATCCTGATCACTTGTATTATTACTGTATTATTAATTTAAGATTCCTCTGTTTTTAATTTCCTAAATTCCAAAACATTATGTTCTTCTTTTTATATCTTTTGGCGTTTGTGGAATATTTGGGAACTACGTGACCTGCTTTACATTTGCAGGCTTAAGCTTGAGATGTATTTGCTTTCGGCTTTTACAGCCATCTGCTTGCACTTCTGCTGTGTGTTTAGGGTCTGCCTAACATGCTTCCTGGCCTTAGCCAATCAACATGCAAACATCCTAACCAATTGAGTGTGTTCTATTTCTACTCTTGCAATCAGGGTGTCATCTAATTAAAAATATTAAAAAGTGATTTCTGTGTCTGTGTGAGAGTATTTTGTGACATGAACATGCTATTATGCTTCAAATGTCACTACTATACCAAGTCTAGGTTCTAATATATGTCCTTTAAATACCTTTGTTAATTCTGATGCTATTTATAGATAAAGGTGTCAATTAATAAAACATGTTCATCAAAATACTATAACGCATCCAAATGAACATTAATTTAAATGTCCACTGGCAGTAGACAATGTGGTGCATTGAAAATTAAACTACGTTAAAATTCTAAAGCTTTATATTTCACCACAGGCAGGATGTGTGTGGGTGTGGGTGTGTGTGAGAGGGTAACATGGACATAGCCCATCATGATTTCTCCACCCTGCAGTTCTCAGAAACCAATACTCTCAGCATGTAAGCCCAGGACATGTAAACTCATATAATACTGTATCTGTAATTACAGATATTAGCACATTTGTAAATGTGCTAATATTCTGTCTATCCAGTCCATTATATGAACAGCAAAAAACAAATTTGCAATCGGTTGGTATTTCATGGTTGAACAATGACAGTGATTACTAACTGAACGCATGTGCTGGCAGTTATAACTGCTGGCTACGTTTCCACTGCATATGGGAAATATTTGAATGGACAATTTACACAATGGCAATGAAATGTGCTTTGTCTATTACACCTTTAAAGTGCCCAGTCATTTTCTCTTAATCTATTTTTTAAGGGCCTAGCCCCGAAGGGGCTAAGCCCTTATTGTTATTGTACGTTTTCTTCTTATTATTATTATTATTATTATTCTGTCATTGAAGTCAATGGCAACCCCTAGAACCGTGTGGTAAAAAGTTGGGAAT